>CM035436.1:129858610-129876110 GCA_020310875.1 Ceratopteris richardii
TGCAAGCATAATATTTACAACATGTTTTTGTTTAATTTGAAACAAACTTTGTGTTTTCATATTTTAGAATTCTTTTGATTAAACAAATCGTAATGTAAACTTAATCATAAGTTTGTAATTAGCTTTTCAAACATTAAAACTAAAAAATTAGGTATATGTTTCTCAATTTTTATGAAACAGCATATATGCAGGAAGCAAAATTAAAATTTGAAATGTTTTTCTTCAATAAACAATTCCATCACAATAAAACTATTCACTTAAATTCTTCTCTTTTTTTTACCTTTAGATAAGTTTTTGATATTATTTTCAATCTTCCATATGGCTTCTTGTACCCATTTTCCCATATTCTTGTCATGTTCTGATTGAAGTTGAAGATTTTCGTCTTCAGATGTTTGTACTATTCTTTCATCATTTTTATTTTGATCACATTTATTGTCAATTTCTATGACTTTAGTTCTGTTTTAACCGCCTGTATATCTATATTTCCATCAATTGATTGTTCATTTTCATCATCTTTTATCTTTACATCTTCTTCTTTCTTAACTTTTTCAATGTATCTTGATCCTTAGATTTAATTTGAAGATCAATGTTATTCATAGATTTAGTTTAATAAGGTTTTGATCATTGTCCAAACATTCACATTTAGGCACAATCTGGTGTTCATAGAATGTAATTGACATACATTGCTTTTCTCCTTATGACTCTTAGGTTTCCATGTTTTTGAAGTTTGGTTTTAGGACTAAATTTTTCTTGGTCAAAATAGTCTATCATTCCTCCTCTACCTACGTTTAATCTCAATGGTAGATGCGTTTGATGATCACATATTTTCTATTCACTTTCTAATACCAATTGTTGGCTACATGCTTTCTCATAGCCATACAATTCCCATAAGTATGACCTAGTTGGTCACACCAGAAGCATCTTATAGTTCTCTTCGGTCTTTGATATAAAGCCTTAGGATCAACTTTTCTATGATCGGGTAAAGGATTTTGGTCAATAGAATACATAGATCTACTTTGAACTCGTACTTGATATCTATCTTTGCATTCACATGTAGCACTTTCGTGTATTTGATTGTTTATCCTTTCAATGTTCTCCTTTAAACTTGCAATTTCATGACCAATCGTTTTGAATGATGAAATTTCTTTTACATGATTTGCTATTGTTTCCATATTTTCATTCAAATTTGAGAGTTCATAATGAAGAATTCCTTCTAAATTCTAAACTCGTGATCAAATTGAGTATCTATTGACTTAAGATTGCATTAAAATCAGATACTACTGTAGTTAAGATTGAAAGAAACGAGTTTAAGGACTCAAACTTGGAATTAAGCTTTAAATCTATAGATAAATTAATCGTGCTTCCATATCATGCAGAAGATTCTCTACATTAGATGTCATTTTCATTTAATTATGTGCAAGCAAAAAGAATCCAAATAAATACTGGAATCTGAATCGAAGAAGAGGCTCAAAGAGTGACTTGTGTATAAGTTTATACAATTTTTAATAGAATCAAAATCTAATACATCAGTTGCTAATGGATGATTGTGCAAACGTTCTTGCTTCTAATGTCGATGAAAGGGGTGGCGAGATGAGGATAGCTACTTGCCACTCTTCGTGGAGGCGCTCAGTTCCCTAGGGAACAACCCTCAACACCTAGAAGAGTGCAAGGAGTCAAAGACAGAGCCACTGCTCCCACGAATGAAGAAGCTTCTGAGCTGCAAGGCCGTTTGTTCACGTCGGGTTCACCAATGTCGGGTCTTGAGGGATGCTCGGATGGTGGATCAAGTCATCCGCCTAAATCGTTCGGCACACGCAGGGTGTCTATAGCGGACTCAAGCTTAAGGAAATAAGGGTTCTAATGACACAACCATTTAATAACCTATCTCTATGATGGAAAATAGATAATTCTATAAAATGTACATAGTTTAAATAGCTATGGACCGTAAGGATGGGCAGCCTCGTACCTAGCAACAACTTCCTCATATGAGATTAAAACTAGTGACTCTTCCGTTACGCGTTCCATCATGGTTTCTTCTACTAACATCAGGTAAGCTAGAGGTTTCTAGTCTGTCTAGAGTTGGCGGAACATTTTCTATATTTTCAATAGTACTGTGCTCAGACTCGTGAACTAATTTAGAAGACATCAAAGAAAGTATTGAAACATATTGTTGCAAAATTGCTTGAATAATTAATTGATAAGCTAATGGTTCAAATTAATAATTCTAATACAACTGGAAGGCCTAAACAATTGGATAATTGTTAGTCAATTGGATAGTTGACTAAATGGGAATAAGATTTAAATGGATCTTTAAGCTGCCGCTTCACTTCAATTGTCTTCTCTTCACTTTAATTGATTGTAATCTTCAATGTTTCTGCAAAAAACATTAGGATATTAGTAATATTACAAGAATCATTCAGAACCTTAAAGGACATTGTCACATACATTAAAGCATACACGTGCTCATGCATGCTAACAATCATTCAGGCACATGCTAACATTAGGTAAATGCACATTCATACTAACACTTAAATGCATTTATGCACATGCATACATATATGAACTTAACTTAATATGCATATACTCCACCATACTCATTCATTCACTTACATACCCATGCATAAAATCATATGCTAACACTCACTGTAATACACACATATGCACATGCTAACACTAGTGCATATGTTTTAATAACACATACAAGTATGTATCTAATTATACAATACCAATTTCATAACTAACTTACTAAACCTACTTATCTCTAATTGAAATAATGTAGTAATATATCTAAATAGATAAAATTAGTTTAATAATGCAATATTAACTAACTAATAAAATAATTATCTTTAAGTTAGATTAATTAACTCTAATTAACTCTAATTAAGTAATTAACTAATTATCGAATTAATTAACTCTGTCTCTCTCCCTATCTCTCTCTCTCTCTTTTTCTCTCTACCGATCTCTCTCTCTCTCACTCACTCCCTCTCTCTCTCTCTCTCTTTCTCTCTCTTTCTCTATTTCTCTCTCTCTATCCCTCTCTCTCTCTCTCTCTCTCTCTCTCTCTCTCTCTCTCTCTCCCTATCTCTCTCTAATTCTCTCTCTCCTTTTGTCTTTCTCTCTCTCGACGACGCTGTCACACGCAGCGTGGGGGGGAAGGAGGAAGAACTAATAATTAAAAATCAATTAAAAAAAACAAACCTCTCAGACTCTTTCTCTCTCTAATTCTCTCTCTGCGCACCTAACCGCTTTCTCTTTTCCTCTCTCTCTCTCTCTTTCTCTCTCGGCGGCGCTGCCGTGTGCAACCTGCTGGGAGGGAAGGAGGAAGAACTTTTTTATTTATTTTCATTCTCTCTCTGTATTCTCTGAATCTCATATGCGTGACGGTGCACCTGACGAGATCGCCATCTCCCTCTGTCAGAGCCCTACGTGGCAGAACGTAGTCATTCCCTCTGCTCTCTCTACACTCTTTCTCTCTCTGCGACTCGTACAGAACTAGGATAGCGGAATCCTAAGTGGGACATTCGATCATCATCAGAATTCAGAAAAGACACTCTTGCGAATTGGAGCAGGGGGGTGGCTCCGTCCTCTGGGAATGCACTTCATGTAGGAGAGACAGATCTTTCTCTAGATGACTTTAGACTTCCGTCAGAAGAGTCATCACTTCTTCTCTCTCTACAGTGTTCATTAGAACATTGTCGACGGCCATGAACTCTCTTTCTACAAAGGAGGAGAGGTAAAGAAACAACAAGAAATTTAGAAGAAATGGTATACCTGAAAGAAAACATTAGGAACTCATGATCAAAGCACACACATATATATATATACATAGACTCTTTTTAATTCTGCTTTACTTTTTCATCCACTCTTTATCCATACTTAATCACCACTCTTTTATTTGACTTTTCTCCACTTTAATTACATACTCTACTTATACCACTCTTTACACACACACACACACTCATTCACCTCACCTTTAACTAATTACTTTATCCACTTTAATTACACACTTAATTCACACCATTCTTTAAACACTATTCACATATACCACTCATTAATTATTCACTTCATTTTCATTTTGATTCTATTATCCTAAATTTCTTAATTAAATAAAGATAAAAGATGATGAAAATGAACAATCAATTGATGGAAATATAGATATACAGGCAGTTAAAACAGAACCTAAAGTCATAGAAATTGACAATAAATGTGATCAAAATAAAAATGATGAAAGAATAGTACAAACATCTGAAGACAAAAATCTTCAACTTCAATCAGAACATGACAAGAATATGGGAAAATGGGTACAAGAAGCCATATGGAAGATTGAAAATAATATCAAAAACTTATCTAAAGGTAAGAAAAAGGAGAAGAATTTAAGTGAATAGTTTTATTGTGATGGAATTGTTTATTGAAGATAAAACATTTCAAATTTTAATTTTGCTTCCTGCATATATGCTGTTTTCATAAAAATTGAGAAACATATACCTAAATTTTTTAGTTTTTATGTTTGAAAAGCTAATTACAAACTTATGATTAAGTTTACATTACGATTTGTTTAATCAAAAGAATTCTAAAATATGAAAACACAAAGTTTGTTTCAAATTAAACAAAA
Source organism: Ceratopteris richardii (assembly GCA_020310875.1). Lineage (NCBI taxonomy): Eukaryota > Viridiplantae > Streptophyta > Polypodiopsida > Polypodiales > Pteridaceae > Ceratopteris > Ceratopteris richardii. The sequence continues at coordinate 129,863,223 of CM035436.1, forward strand.
ACATGTTTGTAAATATTATGCTTGCAAATGATTTTGATCAATATGCTTCTCATTTCCTAAACTTATGATAAATTTATGATTTTTTTTCTTTCACAAATAAGAAGCAATCTATTATGAAGAACAATTATGAAGAATATTATTATGATGAATATTTTGCACAAAATGATCTTTGTTTACAATAACTATGACGATATATTTTTTAAAAGAAAGAAATATATATGATATAAATATGATCATGATAAATATGAAGAACATGAAAAAAAATGTTACAATATGAGGATGATTTTATTGATATACCATATGATGAGTAAGAGGAACTTTTATAATCCAGATATGAATTTTTCATTGATATAAGAAAAAAAAATGATGCTCATTTATAAAGATACAAGTTAAAAACTTTGAACATTTTGATTTTTCCTAAAATTTATGAACTTTGTTTCATAGGTTGAAAAACCTATTTAAAAAAAATTAAGAATGCATTATTTATGATAATTATAACCACTATGAATTTCTTATGATGAAATTTATGACATGATGAAGATGAATCTGATAGAATATATGAATTTATATTTGCAAGATAAATGATAATGAAGATTACTTGTTTTGTAGCTTCTATTTTATAAGTGATTACAGGTTCTGAAGATGCATTGATCAAAGCAAAAAAAAAAAAAAAAGAATATTGACATGGAAGTTATACCTTCTTTCACGCCAAAAAGGTATTTACATTTATTATCGATATGAAGTTTACATCATATTTATATGAAGAAACTAGTTGTGAAAAACACATCTAGTGATTAAAATTGGGCATACAAGGCGGCTGTCTGTCCAAGTAGATTTAGTAGATTTCTTTGGCATGCTTGATTGCTGTTATGTGAATGCATATATATAACGAAACCTGCATTTGAATGAATGAAAATGAATTCTGTTTTATACTAATCTTTACATAGTTTATAAATGGATAACATATAACTAATGTTTGTTGACTGAAAAGGTTAATAGTTTACCTTTATACTTTAATATGTTTTCATTGCCAGATGTAATTGAAATAAACTTCATGTGCATGTTGAAAAGATTTAAAATTTGATAAGATTAAATATATTTAAAAACAGAATTGATGCTGTTCTATGATTTAATTTCAGGATAATCATTGAAAATGCCGCTTCCCTTAATCTGCAAGTTGGCCCATCGAGGACGATGTGCAGGTTTGGTGGCGGTGGATGTCGGGAAGATTTGCATCTTCCAGTTGATAACCAGAGGAAATAAAAGCAACTTAATTGGTGAATTCTAAACCTCTTTTTCACTGTTGATCAGTTGTTCTGGATTGAATTAACTACTTTGAAGTGTTTGCAGGTACAAGAAATGATGAAGAATATGTGTTCATATTAGGGTTACCCTAATTACTCATTTAATGAGTGTTTTAAATTGATACATATAAGACAGATGAGTATATACCCCTAGGGTTTCATAAGTTTATATAAGTTAAGTCAGTAGGATTAATCCAAAGGATCTAAATGATTCCATTGGGTTAATGTTAAGGGTTTAGATGATTTATCATGGGTTAGAGATAGGGTTTAGAAGGTTTTAAAGGGTTTTCATGAGTTTCTGATGGGTTTCCAATAGGTTTTCTTAGATTTAATATATTTAAAGGGTTAACATAGATGTTATTCAAAAACATTAATATCTAAATTACATATTTGTGTATTAAACATTAAACTATGTCATTAATAATTGCTTTAATTATTTGTGGGCATTTAAAAACTAAGGTTCTAATTAATTAAAAGCTTAACCTAAGCTTAATTTAATGGATTTATTTAACTAAGAAATATAGGCTAATTAAATTAAAATGATTAATTAAAAGGATACATATCTAGTGGTCTATATGGATGCTAGAAAAAAGAATGGTATGTGAGTAATGTGGAATTAAGTGAATTAAGGGATGGTCTGAAAGGAAGATGCACTTAAAGTGAAAAAGTTGGTTGACAGAAAAGAATGGTGAGAATTAATGAAATAAAAAGAGAGGTGAAAGGAAGATGTGTGCATAAAGCTAATTAAAAGTGTGGTTGAGATGAGTGGGCAAAAGTGCGGTTGTAGATTAAAAGTACCAACCAAAAGAGTGGATTAGGAAGGACTTGTGTATGTATTTAAATGTGTGTTGAGCTCAAGTTTTTCCTAATGTTTTTTGCAGGTATTGTCTCCTGCTCTTTGCTTTCTTCTGTTTTTCCTTCTTTCTCATTAGACCCTCCTCGTGCTCGGGATATTGAGCCGTCAGGTCACTGCTGTGTATTATGATTTTGATTGTCCGGCTGGAAGCATGCTCATGCCTATTCCATGGCTTGGTCTGCGTCTCTGCAATAGTGTGTGTATATGTGTGTGTATGTGATGTGTTATGTGTAATGTGTTATATGTATGTGTGTGTGTGAAGTATATGTGTGATGTGATGTATGTGTGTGTGTGAAGTGTGTGTATGTGATATATGTGTGATGTGTGAAGTGTGTGTATATGTGTGTGTATGTGATGTGTATGTGTGATGTGTGTATGTGATATATGTGTGATGTGTGAAGTGTGTGTATATGTGTGTGTATGTGATGTGTATGTGTGATGTGTGTATGTGTGTATGTGACGTGTGTGTGTATGTGACGTGTGTGTGTATGTGTGTATGAGTGATGTATGTGTGTGAGAGAATCTCTCCCTCCTCTTGCTGCAGCGCGACAGCGCGCACAGAAGAGAGAGAGAGAGAGAGAGAGAGAGAGAGAGAGAGAGAGAGAGAGAGAGAGAGAGAGAGAGAGAGAGAGAGAGAGAGAGAGAGAGAGAGAGAGACTCTCCCTCCCCTCCTCTGTCAGCGCGGCAGCGCGCAGACAGAGAAGAGAGAGAGAGAGGAGAGAGAAAGAGAAGAGAGAGAGAGAGAGAGAGAGAGAGAGAGAGAGAGAGAGAGAGAGAGAGAGAGAGAGAGAGAGAGAGAGAGAGAGAGACTCTCCTCCCCTCTCTGTCAGGCGGCAGCGCGCAGACAGAGAAGGAGAGAGAGAGAGAGAGAGAGAGAGAGAGAGAGAGAGAGAGAGAGAGAGAGACACAGAGAGAGAGAGAGAGAGAGAGAGAGAGGAGAGAGAGAGAGAGAGAGAGAGAGAGAGAGAGAGAGAGAGAGAGAGAGAGAGAGAGAGGAGAGAGAGAGAGAGAGAGAGAGGTAGGCAGGCAGAGAGAGAACGGGGAAGAGAGAGAGAGAGAGAGAGAGGGGAGAGAGAGAGAGAGAGAGAGAGAGAGAGAGAGAGAGAGAGAGAGAGAGAGAGAGAGAGAGAGAGAGAGAGAGAGAGAGAGAGAGAGAGAGAGAGAGAGAGAGAGAGAGACTCTCCCCTCCTCCCTCTGTCGGCAGCGCGCAGACAGAGAAGAGAGAGAGAGAGAGAGAGAGAAGGAAAGAGAGAGAGAGAGAGAGAGAGAGAGAGAGAGAGAGAGAGAGAGAGAGAGAGAGAGAGAGAGAGAGAGAGAGAGAGAGAGAGAGAGAGAGAGAGAGAGAGAGAGAGAGAAGGAAAGAGAGAGAGAGATAGATAGATAGATAGAGAGAGAGAGAGAGAGAGAGAGAGGAGAGAGAGAGAGAGAGATAGAGAGAGAAGGTAAGAGAGAGAGAGAGGAGAGAGAAGGAAAGAGAGAGAGAGAGATTGTTAAAAAAATAGAAGGATTTGTAGTTCATTTAGATAACGAAAGTAGTTGTATATATGTAGGAGCATATTGTTGCATGATGCATGTCTGTGAAAACCTAGATCTTCTTGTCCATGCAGCTAGATCCTTAGCTCGGATTAAGGGGTTAAGCCTTTCCCCTTTAAAACAAACAAGTAGCGAAAAAAAAAAAAAAAAAGAATATTGACATGGAAGTTATACCTTCTTTCACCCCAAAAAGGTATTTACATTTATTATCGATATGAAGTTTACATCATATTTATATGAAGAAACTAGTTGTGAAAAACACATCTAGTGATTAAAATTGGGCATACAAGGCGGCTGTCTATCCAAGTAGATTTAGTAGAGTTCTTCGGGTCATGAGGGATGCTCGGATGGTGGATCAAGTCATCCGCCTAAATCGTTCGGCACACGCAGGGTGTCTGTAGCGGACTCAGGCTTAAGGAAATAAGGGTTCTAATGACACAACCATTTAAATAACCTATCTCTATGACGGAAAATAAGATAATTCTATAAAATGTACATAGTTTAAATAGCTATGGACCGTAAGGATGGGCAGCTCGTACCTAGCAACAGCTTCCTCATATGAGATTAAAACTAGTGACTCTTCCGTTACGCGTTCCATCATGGTTTCTTCTACTAACATCAGGTAAGCTAGAGGTTTCTAGTCTGTCTAGAGTTGGCGGAACATTTTCTATATTTTCAATAGTACTGTGCTCAGACTCGTGAACTAATTTAGAAGACATCAAAGAAAGTATTGAAACAATATTGTTGCAAAATTGCTTGAATAAATTAATTGATAAGCTAATGGTTCAAATTAATAATTCTAATACAATGGAAGGCCTAAACAATTGGATACTTGTCTAGTCAATTGGATAGTTGACTAAATGGGAAATAAGATTTAAATGGATCTTTAAGCTGCCGCTTCACTTCAATTGTCTTCTCTTCACTTTAATTGATTGTAATCTTCAATGTTTCTGCAAAAAACATTAGGAATATTAGTAATCTAACAAGAAATTAATGAGAAACATAAAAGACATTCTTCTCATACATTTTTCATACACATGCATATGTTCATGCATACATTAAAGTATTCACATACACTCTAATGCATACATTCCTCATGCATACTAATGTATTTTACATACATGCTTTCAAATGCTAATATCTGCTAATGCACATGTTAACACATAATCTTTACATACTAATATACTTTCATAAATATGGTAAACACATTATACATGCATGCTAACACATTAATCATTCAAACACATGCATTCATACACATGCTTATGCATACTAACATACATGCATGCTTATGCATATTAATCATGCATACATACATATTCATGCTAATGTATATAACACTTAGTAACTCATATGCTAAAAAACTCTAATTAAACTTTTGGAAGTAAATATTTAGAATACCAATTCTTAAATATCTTAATAAAAGTACTTATATTTAATTGAAATAATATAGTAATATAAACTAAATAGATATAATTAATTAAACAATGTAATATTAACTAATTCATTAATATAATATATTTAATTTAGATTAATGTTAATATAAATCATTTTCTCTCTCTAACTCTTTCTTCTCTCTCTCTACCGTCTCTCTCTCTCTACCGTCTCTCTCTCTCTCTACCGTTCTCTCTCTCTCGTCTCTCTCTCTCTCTACGTTCTCTCTCTCTCTTCTCTCTTTCCTTCTCTCTCCTCTCTCTCTCTCTCTCTCTCTCTCTCTCTCTTTCCTTCTCTCTCTATCTCTCTCTCTCTCTATCTATCTCTCTCTCTCTCTTCTCTCTCTTCTCTCTCTCTCTCTCTCTCTCTCTCTCTCTCTCTTTCCTTCTCTTCTCTCTCTCTCTCTCTCTCTCCTTCTTCTGCGCGCTGCCACGCTGACAGAGGAGGGGAGGGAGAGTCTCTCTCTCTCTCTCTCTCTCTCTCTCTCTCTCTCTCTCTCCTCTCTCTCTCTCTCTCTTCCCCGTTCTCTCTCTGCCTGCCTACCTCTCTCTCTCTCTCTCTCTCTCTCTCTCTCTCTCTCTCCTTCTCTGTCTGCGCGCTGCCGCGCTGATAGAGGAGGGGAGGGAGAGTCTCTCTCTCTCTCTCTCTCTCTCTCTCTCTCTCTCTCTCTCTCTCTCTCCTTCTCTGTCTGCGCGCTGCCGCGCTGACAGAGGAGGGGAGGGAGAGTCTCTCTCTCTCTCTCTCTCTCTCTCTCTCTCTCTCTCCTTCTCTGTGCGCGCTGTCGCGCTGCAGCAGAGGAGGGGAGGGAGAGATTCTCTCACACACATACATCACTCATACACACATACACACACACGTACATATAACACATTACACATAACACATCACATACACACACATATACACACTATTGCAGAGACGCAGACCAAGCCATGGAATAGGCATGAGCATGCTTCCAGCCGGACAATCAAAATCATAATACACAGCAGTGACCTGACGGCTCAATATCCCGAGCACGAGGAGGGTCTAATGAGAAAGAAGGAAAAATAGAAGAAAGCAAAGAGCAGGAGACAGTACCTGCAAAAAACATAGGAAAAACTTGAGCTCAACACACATTTAAATACATACACAAGTCCTTCCTAATCCACTCTTTTGGTTTGGTACTTTTAATCTACAACCGCACTTTTGCCCACTCATCTCAACCACACTTTTAATTAGCTTTATGCACACATCTTCCTTTCACCTCTCTTTTTATTTCATTAATTCTCACCATTCTTTTCTGTCAACCAACTTTTTCACTTTAAGTGCATCTTCCTTTCAGACCATCCCTTAATTCACTTTAATTCCACATTACTCACATACCATTCTTTTTTCTAGCATCCATATAGACCACTAGATATGTATCCTTTTAATTAATCATTTTAATTTAATTAGCCTATATTTCTTAGTTAAATAAATCCATTAAATTAAGCTTAGGTTAAGCTTTTAATTAATTAGAACCTTAGTTTTTAAATGCACACAAATAATTAAAGTAATTATTAATGACATAGTTTAATGTTAATACATAAATATGTAATTTAGATATTAATGTTTTTGAATAACATCTATGTTAACCCTTTAAATATATTAAATCCTAGAAAACCTATTGGAAACCCATCAGAAACTCATGAAAACCCTTTAAAACCCTATCTCCCCATGATAAATCATCTAAACCCTTAACATTAACCCAATGGAATCATGTTGAAAAGATTTACAATTTGAATCATAAGATTAAATATATTTAAAAAAGAATTGATGCTGTTCTATGATTTAATTTCAGGATAATCATTGAAAATGGTGCTTCCCTTAATCTGCAAGTTGGCCCATCGAGGACGATGTGCAGGTTTGGTGGCGGTGGATGTCGGGAAGATTTGCATCTTCCAGTTGATGACCAGAGAAAATGAAAACAAATTAATTGGTGAATTCTAAACCTCTTTTTCACTGTTGAACAATTGTTCTGGATGGAATTAACTACTTTGAAAGTGTTTACAGGTACAAATGATGATGAAGATTCTATGTTCATATTAGAGTTTACTTTAATTTCATATTTAATAAGTTGTTTTATTCATACATTCAAGAATCATGAGTATTTAACCCTAGGGTTGTCTAAGCTCACATGATTTTATGTTCATTGGGTTCATCTGAAGGGTCTCAAAGGATTTAATGGATTCATGTTAGAGTTTAAGTAAGAGTTAGTGGGTTAATGATAGGGTTCATAAGGATTTTAATGGGTTATCAGTGATTTCCAGAGGGTTTTAATAGGGTTTTGATGGGTTTCAATAGTTTCTAATGGGTTTCAAGTAGATTTTTTTCTAGGGTTTTAGTATATTTAAAGGGTTTAGAATAGTTGTTATTTTTAAAAACATTAAGCTATAAATTAAATATTTTAAGTATTAAGAATATATAACTATGATATAATTAATTACTTTTAATCATGAGTGTACATTTAAATATTAAGGTATATAATTAATTAAATTTCATAACCTAAGCTTAATTTACATAAATTATTAATTAAGAAATTTAGGATAATAGAATCAAATGAAAATGAAGTGAATAATTAATGAGTGGTATATGTGAATAGTGTTTAAAGAATGGTGTGAATTAAGTGTGTAATTAAAGTGGATAAAGTAATTAGTTAAAGGTGAGGTGAATGAGTGTGTGTGTGTGTAAAGAGTGGTATAAGTAGAGTATGTAATTAAAGTGGAGAAAAGTCAAATAAAAGAGTGGTGATTAAGTATGGATAAAGAGTGGATGTAAAAAGTAAAGCAGAATTAAAAGAGTGATAGAATAAAAGTCTCTATGTATATATATATATATGTGTGTGTGCTTGGATCATGAGTTCGTAATGTTTTCTTTCAGGTATACCATTTCTTCTAAATTTCTGTTGCTTTCTTTCCCTCTCCTCCTTTGTAGAAAGAGAGTTCATGGCCGTCGACAATGTTCTAATGAAACACTGTAGAGAGAGAAGAAGTGATGACTCTTCTGACGGAAGTCTAAAGTCATCTAGAGAAAGATCTGTCTCTCCTACATGAAGTGCCATTCCCAGAGGACGGAGCCACCCCCTCCTGCTCCAATTCGCAAGAGTGTCTTTTCTGAATTCTGATGATGATCGAATGTCCCCACTTAGGATTTCTGCTATCCTAGTTCTGTACGAGTTGCAGAGAGAGAAAGAGTGTAGAGAGAGCAGAGGGAATGACTACGTTCTGCCACGTAGGGCTCTGACAGAGGGAGATGGCGATCTCGTCAGGTGCACCGTCCCGCATATGAGATTCAGAGAATACAGAGAGAGAATGAAAATAAATTAAAAACGTTCTTCCTCCTTCCCTCCCAGCAGGTTGCACACGGCAGCGCCGCCGAGAGAGAAAGAGAGAGAGAGAGAGGAAAAGAGGAAGCGGTTAGGTGCGCAGAGAGAGAATTAGAGAGAGAAAGAGTTTGAGAGGTTTGTTTTTTTAATTTGATTTTTTAATTATTAGTTCTTCCTCCTTCCCTCCCAGCACGCTGCGTGTGACAGCGCCGCCGAGAGAGAGAAAGACAAAAGGAGAGAGAGAATTAGAGAGAGATAGGGAGAGAGAGAAGAGAGAGAGAGAGAGGGATGGAGAGAGAGAAATAGAGAGAGAGAGAGAGAAAGAGAGAGAAAGAGAGAGAGAGAGAGAGAGAGAGAGGGAGTGAGAGAGAGAGAGAGAGAGATCGGTAGAGAGAAAAAGAGAGAGAGAGATAGGGAGAGAGACAGAGTTAATTAATTCGATAATTAGTTAATTACTTAATTAGAGTTAATTAGAGTTAATTAATCTAACTTAAAGATAATTATATTTAAATAGTTAGTTAATATTGCATTATTAAACTAATTTTATCTATTTAGATATATTACTACATTATTTCAATTAGAGATAAGTAGGTTTAGTAAGTTAGTTATGAAATTGGTATTGTATAATTAGATACATACTTGTATGTGTTATTAAAACATATGCACTAGTGTTAGCATGTGCATATGTGTGTATTACAGTGAGTGTTAGCATATGATTTTATGCATGGGTATGTAATTGAATGAATGAGTATGGTGGAGTATATGCATATTAAGTTAAGTTCATATATGTATGCATGTGCATTAAATGCATTTAAGGTTAGTATGAATGTGCATTTACCTAATGTTAGCATGTGCCTGAATGATTGTTAGCATGCATGAGCACGTGTATGCTTTAATGTATGTGACAATGTCCTTTAAGGTTCTGAATGATTCTTGTAATATTACTAATATCCTAATGTTTTCTTTCAGAAACATTGAAGATTACAATCAATTAAAGTGAAGAGAAGACAATTGAAGTGAAGCGGCAGCTTAAAGATCCATTTAAATCTTATTTCCCATTTAGTCAACTATCCAATTGACTAGACAATTATCCAATTGTTTAGGCCTTCCAGTTGTATTAGAATTATTAAGTTGAACCATTAGCTTGCTTATCACTTAATTTATTCACGCAGTTTTGCAATAATATTGTTTCCCATTACTTTCTTTGATGTCTTCTAAAATTAGTTCTAAAAATGAGTCTGATAGAAGCACGAATTAGAACACTTAATTCTAGGCACGTTGCTACCTTCTCCAATTGAAAATTCATATAACAAAGAAAATATCGAACCTGAAATAGTTAAAGAGAAAATAGTTCATGAGTCGTTACGTCCGATAGAATACGATCGTCTTGTTTCTAAACTCTTACCGTTATTTACTATCGTTTTGCCTGAACCGAAGTTCAACGACGACTTATTCCCACCGGAATTAGTGCGAAAACCGAGCTCAGAACAACATACAACTAAAGAAAAGGACATAATTAAAGATCAAATTACCACTGAGAACTTAGTCTCACCTTATCAAATAGAAGCTATTGAGCGATATAGAGCAGCTCAGCCTTACGGTTCTTAGACAAATGTTTGCCTGCCTACCTCTCTCTCTCTCTCTCTCTCTCTCTCTCTCTCTCTCTCTCTCTCCTTCTCTGTCTGCGCGCTGCCGCGCTGACAGAGGAGGGGAGGGAGAGTCTCTCTCTCTCTCTCTCTCTCTCTCTCTCTCTCTCTTTCTCTCTTTCTCTCTCCTCTCTCTCTCTCCTTCTCTGTCTGCGCGCTGCCGCGCTGACAGAGGAGGGGAGGGAGAGTCTCTCTCTCTCTCTCTCTCTCTCTCTCTCTCTCTCTCTCTCCTTCTCTGTGCGCGCTGTTGCGCTGCAGCAGAGGAGGGGAGGGAGAGATTCTCTCACACACATACATCACTCATACACACATACACACATACACACACACGTACATATAACACATTACACATAACACATCACATACACACACATATACACACACTATTGCAGAGACGCAGACCAAGCCATGGAATAGGCATGAGCATGCTTCCGGACGGACAATCAAAATCATAATACACAGCAGTGACCTGACGGCTCAATATCCCGAGCACGAGGAGGGTCTAATGAGAAAGAAGGAAAAACAGAAGAAAGCAAAGAGTAGGAGACAGTACCTGCAAAAAACATTAGGAAAAACTTGAGCTCAACACACATTTAAATACATACACAAGTCCTTCCTAATCCACTCTTTTGGTTTGGTACTTTTAATCTACAACCGCACTTTTGCCCACTCATCTCAACCACACTTTTAATTAGCTTTATGCACACATCTTCCTTTCACCTCTCTTTTTATTTCATTAATTCTCACCATTCTTTTCTGTCAACCAACTTTTTCACTTTAAGTGCATCTTCCTTTCAGACCATCCCTTAATTCACTTTAATTCCACATTACTCACATACCATTCTTTTTTCTAGCATCCATATAGACCACTAGATATGTATCCTTTTAATTAATCATTTTAATTAATTAGCCTATATTTTCTTAGTTAAATAAATCCATTAAATTAAGCTTAGGTTAAGCTTTTAATTAATTAGAACCTTAGTTTTTAAATGCACACAAATAATTAAAGTAATTATTAATGACATAGTTAATGTTTAATACATAAATATGTAATTTAGATATTAATGTTTTTGAATAACATCTATGTTAACCCTTTAAATATATTAAATCCTAGAAAACCTATTGGAAACCCATCAGAAACTCATGAAAACCCTTTAAAACCCTTCTAAACCCTATCTCTAACCCATGATAAATGATCTAAACCCTTAACATTAACCCAATGGAATCATTTAAGATCCTTTGGACTAATCCTACTGACTTAACTTATATAAATTTATGAAACCCTAGGGGTATATACTCATCTGTCTTATATGTATCAATTTAAAACACTCATTAAATGAGTAATTAGGGTAACCCTAATATGAACACATATTCTTCATCATTTCTTGTACCTGCAAACACTTCAAAAGTAGTTAATTCAATCCAGAACAACTGATCAACAGTGATTAAAATTGGGCATACAAGGCGGCTGTCTGTCCAAGTAGATTTAGTAGATTTCTGCCACGTAGGGCTCTGACAGAGGGAGATGGCGATCTCGTCAGGTGCACCGTCACGCATATGAGATTCAGAGAATACAGAGAGAGAATGAAAATAAATAAAAAAGTTCTTCCTCCTTCCCTCCCAGCAGGTTGCACACGGCAGCGCCGCCGAGAGAGAAAGAGAGAGAGAGAGAGGAAAAGAGAAAGCGGTTAGGTGCGCAGAGAGAGAATTAGAGAGAGAAAGAGTCTGAGAGGTTTGTTTTTTTTAATTTGATTTTTTAATTATTAGTTCTTCCTCCTTCCCTCCCAGCACGCTGCGTGTGACAGCGCCGCCGAGAGAGAGAAAGACAAAAGGAGAGAGAGAATTAGAGAGAGATAGGGAGAGAGAGAAGAGAGAGAGAGAGAGAGAGAGAGAGAGAGAGAGAGAGAGAGAGGGGGATAGAGAGAGAGAAATAGAGAGAGAGAGATCTACTAAATCTACTAAATCTACTTGGACAGACAGCCGCCTTGTATGCCCAATTTTAATCACTATTGATCAGTTGTTCTGGATTGAATTAACTACTTTTGAAGTGTTTGCAGGTACAAGAAATGATGAAGAATATGTGTTCATATTAGGGTTACCCTAATTACTCATTTAATGAGTGTTTTAAATTGATACATATAAGACAGATGAGTATATACCCCTAGGGTTCATAAGTTTATATAAGTTAAGTCAGTAGGATTAATCCAAAGGATCTTAAATGATTCCATTGGGTTAATGTTAAGGGTTTAGATGATTTATCATGGGTTAGAGATAGGGTTTAGAAGGGTTTTAAAGGGTTTTCATGAGTTTCTGATGGATTTCCAATAGGTTTTCTAGGATTTAATATATTTAAAGGGTTAACATAGATGTTATTCAAAAACATTAATATCTAAATTACATATTTATGTATTAAACATTAAACTATGTCATTAATAATTACTTTAATTATTTGTGTGCATTTAAAAACTAAGGTTCTAATTAATTAAAAGCTTAACCTAAGCTTAATTTAATGGATTTATTAACTAAGAAATATAGGCTAATTAAATTAAAATGATTAATTAAAAGGATACATATCTAGTGGTCTATATGGATGCTAGAAAAAAGAATGGTATGTGAGTAATGTGGAATTAAAGTGAATTAAGGGATGGTCTGAAAGGAAGATGCACTTAAAGTGAAAAAGTTGGTTGACAGAAAAGAATGGTGAGAATTAATGAAATAAAAGAGAGGTGAAAGGAAGATGTGTGCATAAAGCTAATTAAAAGTGTGGTTGAG
>CM035436.1:129878610-129943610 GCA_020310875.1 Ceratopteris richardii
GAGTCTGAGCACAGTACTATTGAAAATATAGAAAATGTTCTGCCAACTCTAGACAGACTAGAAACCTCTAGCTTACCTGATGTTAGTAGAAGAAACCATGATGGAACGCGTAACGGAAGAGTCACTAGTTTTAATCTCATATGAGGAAGCTGTTGCTAGGTACGAGGCTACCCATCCTTACGGTCCATAGCTATTTAAACTATGTACATTTTATAGAATTATCTTATTTTCCGTCATAGAGATAGGTTATTTAAATGGTTGTGTCATTAGAACCCTTATTTCCTTAAGCCTGAGTCCGCTATAGACACCCTGCGTGTGCCGAACGATTTAGGCGGATGACTTGATCCACCATCCGAGCATCCCTCACGACCCGACAACGGGGGGCGGGGGGGGAGGGGGGGAGGGAAAGGGGGGGGCGGGCGGGCGGGCGGGGGGGGGGGGGGAGAGGGGGGGGGAAGGGGGGGGGAAAGGGGGGGCGGGCGGGCGGGCGAGGGGGAGGGGGGGGAGGGGGGGAAGGGGGGCGGGCGGTCGGGCGGGGGGGCGGGCGGGCGGGGGGGGGGGGGGGGGAAAGGGGGGAGTAAGGGGGGGGGAGGGGGGGGGGAGGGGGAGGGGGGAATTTTTTTTTTGAAAAATAACCCAAAATAAAAAGCTAAAATTGCATTAAAAATTTCCAAAAAATATCCAAAAGTTTTTCGTTTGCAGAGGTTATGAAATGTCTTCTAGGTTTGCCAAGAAACACCAGGAACAAGAATGAAATTGATAAAGAAAGCTACTAAAACTGATCAAAATGAGATGGGAAAGCTATGTACAACCTGGACAGAGCAGTTCCAGGTGATCCATACTTCTTCAAGTGTGTTGATGATAGGCCTTGAGCCTTGATATGTTGACCAGTGGCAAGGCCTCTCCTTTCAGCGTCTCTAACTCCACAACACCCCAATTTAGCATTGTTTTGACTCTATAAGGTCCTCCCCAATGTGGAAGCCATTTTCCTCTCAGCTGTGTATGAAGATGAGTTCTATGGAGAAGAACTAACATGCTAGCTTCAATGTTGTTGTTCTACAGATGTCGATCATGTGCCTCCTTCCTCTTCATCTGAGTCTCTACCAATTGTTTCGTTGCTAGTAGACGAATCTCCTCCACTTTATGTAGTGCTCCTAGCCTCTGAGAGACATCACAATCCTTCTTTCCCTGCACGAATGCTATCTTAGGCGATCCATGTAAAAATTCAAAAGGCTCAATGGGCAATATGCCATAAACCAGTTGGAAAGGAGAATATCCGGTGGCCTCTTTGTAGGCTAACCTGTATGCCCATAGTGTACCTTGATAAGCAATGCCCCATGAAGTGAGCTGTAACATACACTCCTTTCTTAACATTGAGATTAAAACCTTGTTTGTCGATTCAGCCTATCCATTGGCTCTTGGATAGTAAGCACAAGAGGTCCTATGTAGAATTCTATACCTGTTGAAGATTTCCTGCAGGACTTTATTGACAAAATGGGTACCCTGATCTGTACAAATTTCAAGTGGACATCCAAACCTGCAAATGATGCTACTGTAAATGAAATCAGCAATAGTTTGGGCAGTGCAGTCGGGGGAGGCAATAGCTTCAGCCCACTTTGTTGCATAATCTGTAGCTATCAAGAGATATTTTTCTCTTTTTGGAATTGTGGGAGGGTAGATGGGCCCTACAAAATCTAGCCCCCACTTCTCAAATGGTTGCCAAGAAGTGGAAACAATCAAGGGGTTATGCCTCTGCTTTGTTGGCTTAGGTCCACACCTCTGGCAAACGTCACATGCCTTTCCCCATTCATCTGCATCCTTAAATAGTGTAGGCCACCATAGACCAGCATCCAGTATCCTTTGACTCATAATATGCCCTGGAAGGTGGCCACCACCTGTTCCTTCATGTGCAGAGTGAAGGACTTCCCTCACTTCTTCTTCTTCCAAACACTTCCTAAACCTGTCATCCTTGCCCTGTCTATACAATTTATCTTCAATGAAGGTATATGGTCTACTCTTGATTAGCAGTCTCTTCTTTTGTACAACACTAGCCTTTTCTGGATACAACCCAGTTTTAATGAAATTTTTGATATCATAATACCAGCCTTGAGCTTGTACAGCAAACAGATGAGCATCTGGAAAATCATCATTGATTCCACCAGTTTGATTCTTTATATTGATCCTGGATAGGTGATCCGCCAAAACATTATCTTTACCTGGTCTATGGACTACAGAAAAATCAAACTCTTGGAACAATAATAACCACCTCCATATTCTACCAGTGGCTTGTGGTTTGTTGAGTAAGTATTTTAGTGGTTGATGATCTATTATAATAATAAATTTTACTCCCAGTAGGTAATGACGGAATTTTTGGACAACAAAGACCATTGCTAGGGCTTCCCTTTCTGTAGTACTGTAATTCCTTTCAGCCTTGGTCAAGATTCTACTGGCATATTGGATTGGTCTGTCCACTTTAAATTCTTCATTGGGTTGGGTCAAAACTGCCCCCACTGCATAGGCACTGGCATCTACATGTATATGAAAGATTTTTGACCACTTAGGTGTGACCAAAATAGGAGCAGACACTAACCTTGATTGTAATGTTTGATATGCTTTTTCCTCCTCTTCTTCCCATTTAAAAGGTACTTCCTTACCTGTAAGTCTAGCCAGAGGTCTGGCTATCTCTGCATACATTTTTATAAACCTTCTATGGTATCCAGTATGCCCCAAGAAACTCTGAATCTCTTTAGGGGATTTAGGTTTAGGCAACTTTAATATAGAAATGATTTTGTCAGGATCTGGGGCCATACCTTTAGCCGACACCACATGTCCTAAGAGAGTTCCTTCTATCACAAGGAAATGACATTTGTTTGGATTGAGCTTTAACTTAGTCTCCCTGCATCTTTTGAAAACATTCTGCAGCTGCCTCAAGTGGTGGTCCAAACAATCTAGAGGAGTTTCTTTGTGAGATCCTGAAAACGAAGAGAAGTCATCCATGAAGATTCTAAGTGATTCCAGCAATAGGGGGCCAAAAATGAGATTGACTGTTCTATTAAAGGTGGCTGGAGCATTTCTGAGCCCAAATGGCATTTTTACATACACATATGTTCCCAAAGGTGTGATAAAAGCAGTCTTTTCACGATCCTCTAGGTGTATTGATATTTGGTTATAGCCACTAAATCCATCCATAAAGCTATATAATGCATGCCCAACCACTTCTTCAATGACCTGTTCTGCAAAAGGCATTGGGAAACCATCTGGAATGGTCACCTTGTTGAGTGCTCTAAAGTTAACACAAATTTTGATTTTATTAGTATTCTTCTTTGGTACTATAACCATAGGTGAGAGCCACTCTGAGTGTTCTACAGGAATGATGATTCCTACATCCTCCATCTTCTGGATTTCCACATAGACAGCTTCAGCATATTTTGGATTAAGTCTATAACTCTTCCCTCTTATGGGTTTGGCTCCATCAACCAGAGGGATTCTGTGCTCTCCATAAGATGCAGAAACCCCTTCTAAGTCTTTATAATGCCAAGCAAAAACATCTGTATAATGATTCAAGAATGATTTTACCTTTTCAAGGAGCCCTGAGTGGTTCCACAACCAAGTGGCCACCAAAACTGGCCGATTATTGTCTTGAGTGCCTAATTGTATTTCTTGGACAGGATTTCTCTCTACCATATTATCTTCGTGCTCATCTTCTTCCTTGTCTTCTTCTACTAGCTTTTTGTGCATTGCTTCATAAGCAGGTGTATTTTGGACTTCAATGTGTTCCTCCTTGTCCTGCATCCAGCCTGCAGGGATTTCTTGAATTGGGAAAGAACATTCTTCACTAGAATTTTTTACCTTGCCTTTAGCTTGAGTAACCTCTTTATCTGTGGTTGTCATATCCTCCTCCAAGTTATATTTGAGGGGTGTCTTCCTGCCCCTTCTGTGGTCTGTGATGGGCTCTCCCAATCCATCAACCTGGACTGTTTCCTTATCTTCATCATAACCTTCAGTTGTGCAAGAATGATTAAGAAAAATTCCAAAACAAGAGGAAGAATCGCCTGCTTGGAGCCAATTTAGAATATCCTCTTCTTCCTCGAAATCTATATGGGGTTGATCCTCCGATTCTGTTTCCATGCATATGCCAACTGTTTGCATCATGCTAGTGTTTCCTTGATTATCTGGGCCCTCTTCTAAATGAATCTGTGTCAGCTCTTGCCCTTTCTTTTGTACCCACATAGTGTCCTTGCCCCAATCATGAATGACACTTGCATGCCTCAGCCATGGTCGTACAATTAAGAGGGGAAATCCTCCTTCAACCTGGGGCAATCTTAAAACCACAAAATCCAGAATGAATAGATTACCTTGTACTTCAAGTGGAACTTTTGGGATCACTCCCAAGGGCCTTACTTTGCTCTGATCTGCCAAAGTAACAGTGAAATTTGCAGGCCTTGAAGGATGGAGTCCAATCTTTTCCATTGTGTGTTCAGGCATCAAGTTAATGCCAGAACCACCATCCACAATAACTCCTTGAAATTCATGACCTTTGATAGATACTGTCAGCCGAGGACTTTTATAATCTGTAAGGGGTGCTTCCCCTACAATTTTTCCCTTATGTAAAACAATAGTCTTTGCCACCAAACTTGTAGTGGAAGCTTCATCAATTATCTGCAATAACTCTGATCTGAATTTCCCATCCATCTTTATTAATTCAAAAATACTAACCTCCTTTTTCATGGACTTGAGTAGTTTTGAAGCCTCTGATTCCTTGAGAGCCTGGGCTCCAGTTGACTTATCAAAATCCTCATGAGCCCTGTTGAAGGCATGCCCAATAGCATCACTGGTGCATATGAGATCTCCTTTTTGACTTGTATCTGCACCTGTGGTGACTTTATCTTCAGATGGTTCTCTGTTTTGATTCCATTCCTTAATCTTTGACCCTTGTCCTATGTCTGCTTGAGCCTTCCCCTTGCTTCTTGTCTGCACAGTCAAAGATTCTATTTCTTCTAATTGCACCACCCTGGTAGATGGTGATGGCTCATTGACCAGATCACGCACTTCTTCTTTGTGCACCGAAATCATTTGAATATGAGGCCCGGATGAAGAGGCTTGATTCTTAGGACAACAATTTGTATAATGGTCTCTTGCATCAGGGCAGTTCCTGCAAGGAGGGACATTTTCTGGTAGGGTGCACCTACTTTGATAGTGCCCACATTCTCCACATCTGAAACAGATGATTGGCCTCCTAGGCCCATTTCCAAAGTTATTCCTCTGTCTAGGATTATAGTTGTTGCCTTGATTTGGTGCAGCAGCCATCACATTTTGCTCGTGTTGGGGGTCCTCCTTGTGTCCAGTATGTCGTTGCAGGCATTCCTCTTGATTGGCATTCATGGGCCTCATGGCCAACTTTCCTGCATAATTGACAAGTCACACTTAACAGAGGACATTCACTTACTATGTGACCTTGCTTGCTGCACATGGAACACCAAAGTCCACTCTTGATGCCACCTCCTTTGAGCTCCTGCAACTCCTGTCGCAGCTGAGCCAATTCCTCTGCCTGGGCCTCCTCCTCCTTTTGAAGCTTTAGTGCTTCAATCTCCCTTCTCAACTGAGCAACAACATTCTCTTCCTCTTTGTAGGGCTTATTTCTTTTTAAGCCCTCTAGCTCTTTCCTTAGCTGTATCACTAGATCCTCCATTTCTGTACCATATGTTGGTTGAGAAGAGGTTGCTCCATACTAGTACCTTATCTGCTCCAAGCGTGTGGCTGTGCTGATGAACTCCTCTATGGAGGCTGTAGGTAGCACTAATTCCTTTATTTTGCATTGGGTGGCCACTGGTAGGGGCTTAGCCAACCATTTGTTGACAAAAAAGTCGTGTGGTGGATCTGGTAATTTAGCCATTAGTGCTTTGGCCCGAGTCACAAACTCTGGGAACTTTTCTCCTGGACCTAATCTTAAATTTTCTAGCTCTTCTATGATAATCTCCGCAGTGTTGCCATGCTGGAACTGATTTTTAAAAGCATCTTTCATCACATCCCAAGTGGTAAAATGGTTTTCAGCAAACTGGCTGAACCACTTATCAGCTAATCCCTCTAATGTGGCAGGGAAGAGAATCAAAAATGCATTCTCCCTACCCATTAGGCCTCTAGTCTTACATAGTGCCAAGAACCTTCTAATGTGTTCATCCGGATCCTCCTGAGCTAGGCCTTTGAAAGAAGGAAACTTTATATTTAATCTAGAGAGTAAAGTTTCCAAGTCTACCTGACCTGCCATGCTCTTGACTGATGATGTTGAAGATAGTGGACTGGGGGACCTTCTAACAACCTTCCTTCTTGTCTGCTTGCAGGTGACCCTCAATACTTGGGACCGGGTTGTGGTCATGAGCAGCTCATAGCCCACTGAATATGAGACACTTGATAAGAATATTTACCTTTTGTTTGATGAAGTAGCACTGTGGTTCTGTCGACACTTGATCTCTTCTATGCTTTGCACTTGGTTTCTCCTAAGCTCAAATCTCCTTGGGGGATTCTTAGACAAGAAGGAGTTTGAGGGTTTGTAGGAGAAAAGGGAAGAAACAATAAGAGAAAATACACCTGGAAGCTTCTGCTGATTGATTACAGTAAGACAATTACAATGTTTGAAGTACAAGACAAGCCAATACCTCTGTGCACAATCCCACAGAGTGCCCAATTACAAAATACCCAATATCTCAAAGTCGTCTTGCCGCCGGCCTCCTCTGCACCAGACCTCCACCTGCTTCAAGCTTATCCTTGTGCACACCTTGCACCAAGCTTCCACAAAGGGGGGAGGAGTGAATACCTTCTGTCGGCATGCACCCACTGCAATGGGACCTTGAGATACTTGGGGGGACTAGCTTAGCACTCTCTGCACAAATCCTTGGTCACTCTCCATGCACCTTGCACTTCCACTTCTCTGTGTCGCACGCACTCTGGTGACTCTTGCACTTCTTCCTCTTGCTTCCTTAGACTATGCTCTTGCTTACTCTAAGATTGGTCCAAGAATGGTCCTTGCCTTGATTTGAGTGTGTCGGTCACGTACGCTCCTAACTGCAATGGTATCTTGGTGCTCACTTTGATGTCCCAAGATTGTCTTCACAAGTGGCAGCCAACGACTCACTGTTTTGTCCTGTAGTGACTTTAGACTAAAATCAAAATTTTAATGGGGGGGCCATACTTTCGCTTGTGCGTACGCTACCGCTTCACATACCTTCACATTTCCTTTTAAGTCTTCACTTTTGCACATAAGGGGGGTTCACCTGAACCTTCCAAAACACTTTAAAACACACTTTGAACCTTAGGGAAATTAGAGAAAATACCTCTGCAACCTGCAACCCACTTTCTCCAATTTACCCTTTGTGGACAACTAATTGTGCACTACCTGTGCACTTTGACACCTGCACTTTAGCACTTTAACTTTGCACCTGTTGACTTTGACCTTGACCTTGTTGACTTTTACCAGTTGACTTTGACATGTTGACTTTGACTGCAGTTGACTTTGACCAACATGACTTTTATGGGCTCAACACTATAGAAATTTGAAATGGTGTCCTCTTTGCCAAAATTTGAGGCACCCGATAAACATGTATGTGAAGGCTGTATTTTGGGAAAATTGCAGCATTCTTCCTTTCCAAAAGATGGTTCAGTTCGGGCTACTCAAAAATTGTAACTTGTACATAGTGATGTCTGTGGTCCTATGCAGACACCTTTTTTTGGGAACTATCTTTACTTCGTGAATTTTGTCGATGGTTTTTCTAGGCACGCATGGGTATATCCATAGAAGGCCAAGTCCCAAGTGTTTATGTGCTTCAAGCATTTTCGCATTTTGGCTGAAAATCTGTCAGCATGTCAAATGGGCACCCTCCCTTCTGATCAAGGGAGGGAATATATTTCTTCTGACTTCAATGCATTTCTGGTTGAACATGGGATAAAACATCAATGTATAGTGCCATATACACGTCAAAAAAATGTAGTTGCTTAACAAAAGAATAGGTCTTTCATGGAGATTGCGAGGTGTATGGTCAAGAGTTAGGCTTTACCACATAGTTTCTGGCTTGAGGCTGTCATGTGTGCAACATATGTACTTAACACGTGTCCCACTAAAGCATTGCAGTCCATCACTCCATATGAGTCTTGGCATGGTCGCAAGCCATCTGTTGCACATCTGCGTATTTTATGTTGTCTGGCATATGCATTAGTGCCTGAACAACATCGCAAAAAATTGGATGACTAAAGCAGTAAAATGTATTTCTGTTGGGTACAATTTTGAAAGTAAAGGCTATCATCTGTATCATCCACATACCAAATGCATTCTGGTTAGCCATGATGTTATCTTTGTGGAAGATGCTATTCAACCATTGCTTTCATGTACTAAGGCGACATTTGTTAGCTCCAAAGACATGTATCATACTTTGCTGCCTCTTTTTACAAGTGGACAGTCTAGTGCTGGTCCTAATGAGGAAACTTCTAAGCCTTTGCAGGTTTCATGTGATGATGAGATCATCCCATTCCTGATGTAGATTTACATGATGCACTAGTCATTGAGAGAGCTGATATTGAGCAAGCAAGAACTATGCCAAAATGACTGTTGGAGACTTTGGATGACATCAAATTAGATGCAGTCTGTCATATCCTACTCGGTTTGGCTCTCATAGTGCCTCTTTTGCATCAGATTTCTATGCTATGGCTGCATCTAGTCTCTATGATGAGAATGAGCCTGTTTCATTTGAAGAAGCACAAAATTTAGAAAATTGGATGGCTACTATGCAAACTGAATAAGATGCTATAATGAAGAATAGTACATGGTCTTTATGTGACTTTCCTCCTAGCAAGAAGGCCATTGGCACAAAGTGGGTATACAAGCTGAAGTATAAACCTGATGGAACAATTGACATGTATAAGGCTAGGCTTGTTGCAAAGGGTTATGTGTAGGAAAGAGGCATTGATTTTGATGAAACCTTTGCTCCTTATTACCGAATGACTACTGTTCATAGCATCTGTGCACTTGCAGCTCATCATGGTTGGAATGTACATTAGTTGGACATTAAAAACACATTTTTGAATGGTGACTTGCATGAAGAAGTGTATGTTTTTCAGCCCCGTGACTTTGTGTAGAAATGGCATGAAAACCAGGTGTGCAGGTTAAAGAAGGCATTATATGGTTTAAAGCAAGCACCACGTGCTTGGTATGAAAAGATACATGCCTATTTGATTGCACATGGTTTTACAAATAGGCGAACTGAAAGCACCTTATATGTTAAGCATGGTAATGATGTGCTTATGATCATTGATGACATTTTGCTCACTGGTCCTCATGACAAAAATATTGCTGATTTTAAAGTTGATTTGCATGCCTCATTTGAGATGTCTGATTTGGGGCATTTGCATCACTATTTGGGCATTCAGTTTATGCAAGTTGATGATGGGATGGTTTTGTGTCAAACAAAATATATTGACATATTATTGTAGCATTTTGGCCTTGAAGATCGTAAGCCTATTGTCACTCCTATGGAGACAGGTTTACGATTGATTCTTCATGATGCTGGAGATGCATTTTATGCTGTTCTCTATCAACAACTGTTGGATGCTTGATTTACTTATGCATTACTCGACTAGATATTCAGTTTGCTACCTCGCAGATGAGCAGGCTTATGCATTGCCCAGATGTCAAGCATTGGTAGGTGGTTAAGTGCATCTTTCGCTATTTGAGTGGTACCCGGATACTTGGATTGTTTTATCCCAAAGGGGGATCACTACCACCAGATTTGCATGCTTTTTCTGGTAGTGATTGGGTTGGTTGCTATGACACTCATGTGTCCACCAGTGAATTTTGCTTGATGCATTGGTAGCTCATGTATATCTTGGTTGAGCAAGAAGCAACCTACTGTCGCCACTTCCAGTTGTGAGGCTGAGTATAGGGTAGCTTTCACAATGATTGTTGAGTGTGTGTGGCTCAGATGCCTTATGGATGATTTAGGTGTTGGTCAGTCTTCTACCACCACCATCTTCACTAATAGTGAGAGCGCGTTGGGAGTTGCGAGGAACCCTCTGTTCCATGCTCACATTAAGCACATTGAGGTGCATTATCATTATGTCAGGAAAGGTTCTCTGCTGGGGAGATCACCTTGGCATATGTGCCCATGGAGGAGAACATTGTCGAACTTTTCACGAAGGCTCTACCTAGGGAGAAGTTTGAAGCTTTCTGCAAATCTTTGGGCTTACTTCCTTTTGTGGATTAATTCCACATAGCTTGGCACTTCCTTATACATGAGTGCTAGCTCCTTGTCCAGGGCATCACTCCCAAGGGGGATTTGTTGTTATATTTAGGTAGTGATGTGTGTGAACACTCTAGGACCACCGGTGCACTTTTTTCCCCCTTTAGGAGGTTTTTTCCCCTGGCTTGTATATACGCCTATTGCCCTAATGGGCTACTTATCTTTGTACATTCTAGTGGTAATACATTTAGTATTGTGTGTTGTGCCCCAAGCTTCTTCTTCTTCCTGGTGTTATTCGCGTGCTTCCGCAGACGTTTAAGTCCAACATCTTCTTCCATTGAACATTCTTTTCTTTGTTCTTGAGCCACATTGCTGATTCTTTGATTTGCATGAATCACGAACATCATATGCATCTCCACTATGAGTGCCAACTAGAGACTTTCTACGGTCATCCTCACTCAAGAGTGGTCGACATATGTCATCATTAACTAGTTTACCACCAAGTGCACTATAGCTAATAGTTGTGCAAAACGTGTCCCATGATGATGGAAAGGTGCATAACAACAAGACTAATTTCATTTCATTATACATCTCCATTTTTTGAGCCTATACCGCAGAGAATATATCATCAAAATCATTTAGATGAGAAACACCACTATTTGTGTCCATGCGAAGGTCATATTTCTTTCTCATCAGATACACTTTATTTGATGCCATTTCTTTTTCATATATATTGCATAACTTCTTCCAAAGCTCCTATGTACTTTTATGATCCAATAGAATAAAGTAAACATTATTTTGTAGTGCAATCAAATGGTGGACCTAGCCATTTTATCCAACTCATCCCAATCATCATCATCCATGTCAACAAGCTTCTTTGAGATTCCATTTACTATCTTCCAGTGCCTCTTTTGAATCAGCACATCTTTAATCTGATTTTTCTATGGAAAAACGTTTGTGCCATCAAACTTTAGGATCTCAAAAAGATCCTTGCTATGCAAGTAATAACTCCCCTTGGGAACATTGGCAGTAGACCGTGATCCACACATTTTCCTGAGACCTCTGACACCATGATGATGGAGAACTCATTAGAATACTAATGGCACTAGAAGATTCCAAATACCAATAAGGCTAAAAAAATGACCAAGTGTCGAATTTTGGTATGTTTTCCCCTAGATCAATGAAAAACAATAACCAACCAAAGAGATTATGTGATCACATTGATAAGTGTGTAAACGAGTAAAGTCAGCCATTGTATAGTTGAAAATTTAAAATCTAGGGAAATTTTGCTAGAGTCTCCTCTACAAAATGAGCATATGATCAATGTAGAAAATTCATAAAACTATGAGTACTAACATGTAAAGCTACACAGTGAATCGCTGACTCCATTGCATATAAACACTTAATCGAAAGAAGGCAACTAGGCTTATCGAGCATGTATGAACCACTAGCATACATTTCCTATGGCAAGGCTGGGTAACTCTTCCACTTGCATCACGGAAGAGACCCCAACATCTCGGTGTCTCCTAGTTAAGAATACCTCACAATGACCCTCTTTATCAATGTCAAAGCCTTTATGCAAAACCATAACTACTATATCAATGACGAAATGAATGTACAGAAGTGGTATCCACAAAAGTGTACATAGTGTTGTATGTTCTCAGTATATGTAGTAAAATGACAATAAAGGCTGAATTTAGAATCTTAACACTAGCCAACAACATCTACAATTGTTTATAAACTTCATTATTTTGACCCAAGAAACCTGCATAAACTTGTGGTGGTTGTGTTGCAAACATTTGTTTTATGTAGGGTACAAGTTTCAAATTATGTAAAAACCTTTGGGAAGTCTTCAAATACTTCAAGAAGGCTCATATTATTCATAAAAGATAGCAAAAATACCACATGAGTTCTAGAACATGGTGAGTCAAATTAGTGAGTCACAAGGGAGCTGCAGTGGTGTCCTAGTGGAAGGTCGATGTGGCTAGTTCTCAAAGTCCATCAATACTTTGCTTATTTGAGCACTTGACCTCCACCCAAGTGTCTACCACAAATTTAAATGTATTAGGAAGGTTTTAGTTTAGTTTCCCATGCTATAAAAAGAGGAGAAAAGTCGTGATCTTGTGGGAAGTCCAAGAGAGGCATATGTGTATCTCTATGCTGCTGTAGTTTTTTATGCAGAGATTGCAGAGCTTGTATCTCCCTCATTATATATTCCAATTACATGTTTAATAGCTCATTTGAAAGCTCTTACTGTCTACTTTCTTCCTGTAAATTTTCATAATCATTGGATTTGTGAACTCAGAGCAGTACTCTCTGCAAGTAGTGTGTGTTCTCTGGTTTTATCCCTGCTGAAGGTCTCCATTAAACCTCCAACTTGCAGAGGTCATATCTCCTTGTGTATTTATCCAAATTGAGTGTTATTTGGCTCATTGGAAAGCTCTTGGTCTCTAGTTTATGTGCTTAAAATAGTTTTAGAAAATTCTAATCCAGTAGAGAATAATAAGCTCTGCAAGCATGACTGATTTTTTGTGATGAAGTTTGTGAGAAGGTCAACTTGTTCCTAGGGGGTTCCACCTACTTCCTGCTATATTTTGGAGGTCAATAAACTCCAACATTGGTATCAGAGCAAGGAATTGAAGCTTGGAGAAGGTTAGAATACCTTGATGAAGAATTTGAAGCTATTGGAGAAGAAGTTCATCATCGACACTACACAAAGGTAGAAGGAGATAGCAAGGAAGCATCTCAAGCAACATCCAAGCAAAGAAAGGTGCATAGACTTTATTACAAAGGTAAATCTCATACTTCTTTTAACACATATATCCAAAAGGAGGGTAAAAGGAGGAAGTTTAGTATTTTGAACAATGGGCGATCAACATGCACAAATAGAGAAGCTTGATAAGAACAACTATCAAGCATGGCGATTTAGAATCACAACATACTTGCAAGGTAGAGGCTTGTATGGTTTGATTGATGGAACAGATATCAAACCTATATTACCAGAGGATCCAAATCAGCAACAATTGAGTGAGTTTAGACTTTGGAATGAAAGAGACAAAAGGGTTATATTCATTTTATCACAAAATATTCAAGATTCAATAGTAGGACACATACAAGATCTAGACACAAGTAGAGATGTTTGGCTTGCATTGGAAAGGTTGTATGCTACAGGTACAAGAGCAAGGAAGATTCAACTCAAGAATGAGTTGAATAACATAAAGAAAGATACAAGGACATCGGTCAATGATTACTTGTTGAAGGTTAAAGAGATTGCAGATCAACTAGGATCAATTCAAGCTCATGTGGAGGACGACGACTTGGTTGCACATACTCTCAACTGCCTCAAGGATGATGAGAGATGGAAACCATTCATTACTTCAGTTTATCTTAGAGGAGAATTACCAGACTTTGATCAGCTTGTTTCTCTCATGGTCACGGAGGAGATGAATCTAAATGGTTCTACTTCAAATAAAAAAGGATCTCAAGCACAAGCTCTTTATGCAGGATCATCAAGAGGTGGAAACAGAGGTAGAAGAGGTTCAAATAGAGGTCTAGGAAGAAGGAGCGATGATCAAGGGACTTCAAGTGGCTACTTCAACACAAGAGGAAGAGGAAGATCAAGTGCTAGAGGTACGAGAGGCTACTACAACTACAATCAAAGACAAAGGAGTGAAGATAACAACAATTGCTATATATGTGGAGGGTATGGACACTATGCCAAAGATTGCTATCAAAATGAAAATAATCAAGGTGGTAATCGAAGAGGAGGCTATTCAAGAAGAGGTAAACAACAAGGAAATTATGCAGTTGAAGGTAAAAGTGATGATTATGATTCTCTTCTTATGATGAATGTA
This sequence comes from Ceratopteris richardii, assembly GCA_020310875.1. Taxonomy (NCBI): domain Eukaryota; kingdom Viridiplantae; phylum Streptophyta; class Polypodiopsida; order Polypodiales; family Pteridaceae; genus Ceratopteris; species Ceratopteris richardii. The sequence goes on from CM035436.1 coordinate 129,892,688, forward strand.
GAAACTAAGATGAATTGCAATAGTGATGTATGGTATGTAGATAGTGGTTGCTCTAACCATATGTCACATGATGTTTCATGGTTTTCTAATATGCATAATCCTTCATGTAAAGGTCATGTTGAAACAAGAGATGATACAACACATAAGGTTATGCAAGTTGGAGATGTTGTTATGCAGGATAAGAGCAAGACAAATTGCTTGAAGGATGTACTTTATGTGCCAACGATCACTAAGAATTTGATGTCAGTTGGTCAAATGGTAGAAAAAGGTTTGCAAATAAGATTTAATCATGTAGGTTGCTTCATTGAGGATCCAAAGCAAAGGAGGCTAATTGCTAGAGGTCAAAAACAAGGTAGATTGTTTACATTCAAGGTAAACCCAAATCATACAAACTATTTCTCTTATGGTATGCATCGAATAGCAGAGCTTGATCTATGGCACAAAAGGATTGGACACATGAATGTACACAAGTTAAAGGAGCTATCAAAGAAGAGGATTGTTGAAGGATTACGTGATCTTACTAAGCAACATATGGTGCATCTTTGTGAAGCATGTCAAATGGGTAAGCAGAGTAGACATCCTTTCAAGCATTCAAGCTATGTAAGCAGTGGATTGCTAGATCTTATACACACGGATGTATGGGGTCCTACTAAAGAGGCATCCTTGGCTGGTAATAAGTACTATGTATCATTCATTGATGATCATAGTAGAATGACATTTGTGTATTTTATTAAACATAAGAGTGAAGTCTTTGATTGTTTCAAAAATTTTAAATCATTTGTCGAGAAGCAAACAGGAAGATATGTTAAGAAGCTAAGATCCGATGGAGGGGGAGAGTATTTCTCTCAAGCTTTTACTGATTTTTTGTATGATGAAGGTATCAAAAGAGAAGTTACATGCAGGTATACTCCACAACAAAGTGGAGTCGTAGAAAGACGAAACAGAATCATAGCAGAAGTATCTAGAAGCATGCTAAATGATATGTGTTTGCCTAATTCTTTTTGGGCTGAAGCTGTTAGCACAAGTGTGTACATTATGAATAGAGTACCTACTGTCGGAGTTCATCATTTGACACCATATGAGGTATGGCATGGAAGGAAACCAAGTGTAAGTCATTTGAAAGAGAGCTTCCTTTCAATGGAAGATTAAGGCAAGAGTCACCTCGAAGTGTTAAAAGTAAAGGTAAACTCAAACTTGTTGAAGTTAATGATGAAGGAGAGGAAATTAGTGATGTATGTGAGTATGGAGAATCATCAAAGGTTCCTAATAAGAAAGGAAGAGCATCTACATTGGAGGTAAGAAGAACTTAAAGAGTGAGTAAGCAACCTCAAAGGTATACTTATGAATCTTTTATGAATACTCATTATGCTTTTATGACAAAAGTTGAGCAGGAAAATGAACCCACATGATATGATGAGGCAAAAGGAGATGAAAAGTGGGAGAAAGCAATGAGAGAAGAAATGGATGCACTACAGGATAACAAGACTTGGAATTTAGTTCCAAAGACACCAAAACAAAAGGTAATTGGTTGCAAGTGGGTTTTTAAGATTAAAAGAAATAGTGATGGTAGTGTGTCAAGATTTAAGGATAGACTTGTAGCAAAAGGATATAATCAAACTCAAGGATTGGACTATGAGGAAACATTTAGTCCAGTAGCAAATATGGCAACGGTGAGAACTTTGTTGGCTTTAGCCGCAAGTAAAAGGTGGAATATATATCAACTTGATATAAAGAATGCCTTTCTTAATGGTGAGTTAAATGAAGAAGTGTATATGTCACAACCAGATGGTTATGTGGATGCAAAATGTCCTAATCATGTATGCAGGTTAAAGAAGGCATTGTATGGTCTTAAGCAGGCACCAAGGGCATGGAATGCAAGGTTGGTAAAGTATCTTATGCTGCAAGGATACACAACGAGTCATGCTGATCCTTCACTTTATGTAAAACATGTAGATGACATGTGTGTCTATGTATGCATTTATGTGGATGACTTGTTGATTACAGGGAATGATGCAAAAGCAATTGAAGAGATAAAAGGTAATTTGGGAAAGGAATTTAAAATTTCAGATCTTGGTTTGCTTAGATACTTTCTTGGGATTGAAATTGTGTATGGCAATGAAGGTATGTGGTTGATACAGAGAAAGTATATATGTGATATGTTGAAAAGGTTTGGTATGCAGGAATGTAAATTTGTTTCTACTCCAATGGAATGTAATGTGGTTGATACAGAGAAAGTATATATGTAATATGTTGAAAAGGTTTGGTATGCAGGAATGTAAATTTGTTTCTACTCCAATGTAAAGTTGAGTGCAAAGGAAGGTGATGAGTTGCATGATATGAATGCATATAGATCCATGGTAGGATCTTTGATTTATGCAACAAAAACTAGAACTTATATATGCTATGCAGTGGGAGTATTGTCATAGTTTATGCATGAACCTAAAGTACCTCATATGCATGCAGCCAAAAGAGTGCTTAGGTATTTGAAAGGTACCATGAACAAAGGATTATTTTATAGTCATGATGCTGATCTAACTCTTAAAGTCTTTAGTGATGCAGATTGGGCTGGAAGCAAAGATGACAGAAGATCCACAAGTGGATATGTGGTAATAGCAGGAAACAAGACATTAACATGGAGTTCAAAGAAACAGCCTACAGTTGCTTTATCTTCTACAGAGGCTGAGAATAGAGGTTTAGCATTGGCTACTATTGAAGTTATGTGGTTTAAAAAGTTGTTTCATGACTTGAATGTGCAGATTGATGTACCACTGATATATGGGGATAACTTGAGTAGCAATCGTATGACCTCAAATCCTATTTTTCATGCTAGAACAAAGCATATAGAGGTTCACTATCATTATGTTCGAGAGAAGGCCATAAACAATGAAGTACAAGTTTCTTTTGTAGGAACAAAGGATCAAGTTGCAGATATCTTCACCAAATCCTTGGATGGATCAAAGCTTCAAAGATTCAACTATATTCTTGGCATGAAGGAAATACCCTTTGAAACTTGAGGGGGAGAATGTTGCGAACATTTGTTTTATGTAGGGTACAAGTTTCAAATTATGTAAATACCTTTGGGAAGTCTTCAAATACTTCAAGAAGGCTCATATTATTCATAAAAGATAGCAAAAATACCACGTGAGTTCTAGAACATGGTGAGTCAAATTAGTGAGTCACAAGGGAGCTGCAGTGGTGTCCTAGTGGAAGGTCGATGTGGCTAATTCTCAAAGTCCATCAATACTTTGCTTATTTGAGCACTTGAGTCATGTAATACCTCACCCAAGTGTCTACCACGAATTTAGATGTATTAGGAAGGTTTTAGATTAGTTTCCCATGCTATAAAAAGAGGAGAAAAGTCGTGATCTTGTGGGAAGTCCAAGAGAGGCATATGTGTATCTCTATGCTGTTGTAGTTTTTTATGTAGAGATTGTAGAGCTTTTAACTCCCTCATTATATATTCAAATTACATGTTTGATAGCTCATTTGAAAGCTCTTACTGTCTACTTTCTTCTTGTAAATTTTCATAATCATTGGATTTGTGAGCTGAGAGCAGTACTCTCTGCAAGTAGTGTGTGTTCTCTGGTTTTATCCGTGCTGAAGGTCTCCATTAAACCTCCAACTTGCAGAGGTCATATCTCCTTGTGTATTTATCCAAATTGAGTGTTATTTGGCTCATTGGAAAGCTCTTGGTCTCTAGTTTATGTGGTTAAAACAGTTTTAGAAAATTCTAATCTAGTAGAGAATAATAAGCTCTGCAAGCATGACTAGTTTTCTATGATGAAGTTTGTGAGAAGGTCAACTTGTTCCTAGGGGGTTCCACCTACTTCCTGCTATATTTTGGAGGTCAATAAATTCCAACAGGTTGCTCCCACCACAACGGAAAGACTTCTAAGAAACCTATAAAAAAAAGAAGACTCAAGAGCTGAAAATTGCACAATGATCCAAAATTTACATTCCAAAGGAGACAGAAACTCAAGTGCCTCTAGCTCCAAAATTGATCTTTGAACCAATCTTTTCACGTGTGTAGTCAAAAGTGTCCCAAAACTACAAAATCAACTTCTAATTTTCCTTAATCTTATACCCTAATAAAATCTTTGAAAATCAATGCAAAGAACCCAATAAGACACTTTGAAGCCTCCAAAATAATGTTAACCTTAAGTATCTTCACTCCCAAAATCACCAATCAACTAGGGCTTAGTGGTAGGAAAACCTACTATTAAGCGGTCCTTGGGGGGAGCACTACTGGAATGGGTGACCTCCTAGGAAGTGATGGTACTTTTTCTTCCTTGATCATTGAAGTCCTTCCTCAATGCATAGCCAACAATGACTTAAGTGACTCAAATGACAAGGTATGCCAAGGTCTATGCCTTGATCACCACCTTAGATGTAAGTCCTTCCTTGCACACAACCAACATTAACTTTGATGACCCAAATGACAAGGTATGCCAAGTCTATGCCTTGGTCACCACCTTAGATGCATGGGTGGGTGCTTGCTTCACTCTCACAACATTAGATGACCTTTTTGAACAATGAAGATGTTCTAGAGGGAACATTATGCCATCACCATTCAATTAGTATAGTAGTACATTTGGAAAAAATTGAATCTATGGCTATGCACACAAAGTTCAAGGGAAAACTCCCTCTAGAAGAACCTAGTCGAGAGTCCAATACACATGCAGTGACAAAAAAAAAGGGTTAGTTAGATGGAGGCCTACTGCCATTAAAGATATTCAATAGAAATGGGATCCCTTCAACACAAATTAAGCAATTGGACAAGCATATAGTAGGGTCCAAAAAGAGCTTGGGGACTTGCACATTTATAAGACCCCTATGGAATAAGAAATTTTGAGACTATTGAAATCATTAAAGAAGAAGGTTAGTATTTTTTATCAACTAAAAACGGATGCAAGATTCAAGCTAGATGTTTCATAGACCATAGATGAAGTGTTCACATCAAGTTTAGTTGCAAAGACTAATACTCTACATGAAGGAAGCTAGTATGGGAATCCCCCCTTAGTGATTATAAGAGCCCATGACTCATTCTCACTATAAGAGGACACAATCTACAAGGCATTATAGTAGTTGGTGGCTCATGCATAAACCTAATGACACAATACACTATGGAGAAGCTTGAAATTCTACCCTTACAACCAGGCAATTTTATAGTCACATTGGCAAATGAGAGTAGGTTAAAGCCTTTGGGAGTGCTTCCTTGAGTTCAAATTGAGATACAAGGTAACACCTATACTATGGACTTTGTTATACTAAGACTACCATACATGGATGGGGGCTTTGCATTGTTGATTAGGAGGCCCTAGTTGAGGCATGTTAGTGTTTTGCATAATTGGTGTAAGGATACAATCTATGTAGAGCATGAAGGGAAGGAGCTCAAAAAACATTATTTATAAGAAAGACCAAACAACCATGGACAAACCAGTGTTGATATATTTAGGTACTGATGTGTGTGAACACACTAGGACCATCGAGGCACTTTTTTTCCTCTTAAGGAGGTTCCCCCCCTCGGCTTGTATATAGACCTATTGCCTTAATGGGCTACTTATCTTTGTACATTTTCTAGTAATACATTCAGTATTGTGTGTTGTGCTTCAAGATTCTTCTTCTTCCTTGTGCTGTTTGTGTGCTTTCGCAGACGTCTAAATCCAACCCTTGGTATCAGAGTGGGTCACTGCTTCATCTAGGGCATCATCGACACCTCTCCGGTTGCAGTCTCAGAATCACATGAATTTTGGTGAGCATACTCAGCATGTTCTCAAGATCAAAATAACTTCGTACTATGGTGCCAAAATCTCGATCTGAGCTCGTTTTGCCCTTTGAGTGTACTACCACATCGCTTGTGCAGACTATTTTGTCTTTTTGTACCAAAGGTATATACCAGTTTTGGTTCGCTAGTATAAGCGTCTCGAAGTCTGCTACAGGTCTAGTAGAAGTCATCGAGCAGTTCATTCAACTTTTTGCGATACACTCAATTTTTTGCATCAAGGTATTTTAGTCACCAGCCATGCCTAAAAGTAGTGATGTATTCCGTATGTTGGCTGTTGAGGATAAGTTGGATGGTACCAACTACCCATTATGGGCTTATATGATGCAACATGTATTGGTTGCAAAAGGACTTTGGAATATTGTGCAAGGTGCTGAAAAATGTCCTATCAAACCTGCAACTATTACAACTGTAGGTACTGAAGTTGATGCAAATGGTATCGAAGATGATGATATTCTGAATATTCCTGTTTGTGGTGCGTTTTTTGCTACACCGACTATAGAGCAAATTTGTTGGGATGGCAAAGATGCCCAGGCACATGCATTGATAGCTTTGTCTGTCAAACGTGCCATTATTCCTCACACACCCTCTTGCAAAACAGACAAGGATTCTTGGGATACACTTACCACATTGTACCAAGTTAGGAATGAGGCTCATGTTGCTTACCTCCGAAAATAGTTGGAGAGTGAGCACATGAATGAAGGTGATTCTATGGATATGTTTCTAACAAAGATCAAAGACTTGAAGGAACAATTGATTTCTGCTGATGAGGTTATACCAGATAGCTCACTTGTGTAGACCATTCTGAATGGTCCTCATGATTCATATCAGAGTTTTGCTTCTACTCTTTGGCTGATGATGAAAGGCAATCCAAATGCCTTGTCATTTGAGGAGTTAGTCTCTAATCTATTGTAGGAAGATCAATCTAGGCAGAACATGTCCATTATGCATGTTGGAGATCAAACTTTCCTGGCTAGTGAGAAGGGCAAAGGAAAATGGAGCTCTTCAACTAGTAAGCAAAAATCTGCTAATTCTATGCAATCGAAGAGGGAAGACAAAGATGAAAAGAAATCAGAAAAGTAGAAATTGTTTTGCAAGTACTGTAAAGGAAATGATCATATCATAAAGAACTGTCCAAAACTGGCTGCCAAAAAGGCAAAGAAGAAAGAGGATAGAATGGTTGTTGCAGAGGCCTCCACCAAAAATAGAGTCTACTAATCTTGTGCAAGAAGAAGAATGGGTGTTTACTACTGTTTGCAGTTTTGACCCATCTTTTCATGAGTAGTGCATGTCTCCAGTAGACTCAGATGTTTGGTACTTTGACAGCGGGGTGACCAAACATATTACCTCACAATGCAGTTTCTTCTCTTCAGTCGAGCCTGCCCCTACAGGGAATATTGTTACATGCACCAACAACTCCTCTTATCTTGTTATGGGAGATGGTAAGATCATTTTGACTATTACTGATGGTAGTTATTTCACTTTGTCAAATGCTTTGTTTGTTCCAAGGATCAAGAAAAATCTCTTATCAGTTTTTGCATTAGCCAAGATTGGCTTGGTTGTGAAATTTGTTGATGACAAATGTACATTTCATGATCTATCAAATGGCATTGTTATTATTGCTTCTGGCATCTTATGTCCTGGGCTGTATAAGCTCACACACTATGAAAGATCTATAAATGATTTGGCATGTGTAGTACATGAGTCTCAGGCTATGTCAGATGCAAAGCTTTGGCATGCACGCTTTGGTCATCTGAATTTTGCTAGTTTGCTACGCTTGTAGAAATCTGAAACAGTGTCCTGTTTGCCCAAACTTGAGGCACTTGGAAAACATGTTTGTAAAGGCTTTGTTTTGGGCAAAATGCAGCATTCCTCCTTTCCAAAAGATGGTTCAATTCGGGCTACTCAGAAATTGCAGCTTGTACATAGTGATGTCTGTGGTCCTATGCAGACACCTTCTTTTGGAAATTATCTTTACTTCATGAATTTCATTGATGATTTTTTGAGGCATGCATGGGTATATCCATTGAAAGCAAAGTCTGAAGTATTCATGTGCTTCAAACAGTTTTTGGTTTTGGCTGAAAATCTATCAGCATGTAAAATGGGCACCCTACGTTCTGATCAAGGGGGAAAAATATATCTTATAATTTTAATGTATTTCTGGCTTTGGATAAAACACCAGTGTACAATGCTGTATACACCTCAAGAGAATGGAGTTTCTAAACAAAAGAATAGGTCACTCATGGAGATGGCAAGGTGTATGGTCAAGAATCAAGCTTTAGCACATAGTTTTTGGCTTGAGGCTGTCATGTGTGCATCATAGGTACTTAATAGGTGTCCCACTAAAGCGCTGCAATCTATCACTCCATATGAGGCTTGCCTTGATCGCAAGCCATCTGTTGCTCATTTGCGTGTTTTTGGTTGTTTGGCATATGCATTAGGGCCTGAAAAACATCGCAAAAAATTGGATGATAAAGTAGTAAAATGTATTTTTGTTGGGTATAGTTCTGAAAGTAAATGCTATCATCTGTATCATCCATAGGCTAAACACATTCTGGTTAGCTGTGATGTTTTTATGGAAGATGCTATTCAGCCATTGTTTTCATGTACGAAGGAGACATTTGTTAGCTCGAGAGACATGTATGATACTTTGCTACCTCTTTTTACAAGTGGACACTCTAGTGCTGGTCCTAATGAGGCAACTTCTCAGCCTTTGTAGGTTTCATGTGATGATGCAGATCATCCCATTTCTGATGCAGATTTACATGATGCACTTGTTGATGAGAGAACTGATATTGAGGAGGCAAAAACTATGCCAAAATGGCAGGTGTAGACTTTACATGACAACAAATTAGATGCACCTCTATCATATCATACTTGTTTATGCTCTCATAGTGCCTTTTTTGCATCAGATTGCTATTCTAGGGCTACATCTAGTCTTTTTGATGAGAATGAGCCTATTTTATTTGATGAAGCACAAAATTCAAAAAATTGGAAGGCTGCTATGCAATCTGAATATGATGCTATAATGAAGAATGGTACTTGGTCTTTATGTGCCTTGCCTCCTGGAAAGAAGGCCATTGGGACTAAGTGGGTATACAAGCTGATGCATAAGCATGATGGTATAGTTGATAGGTATAAGGCTAGGCTTGTTGCAAAGGGTTATGTGTAGGAAAAAGGCATTGATTTTGATGAGACCTTTGCACCTACTTGCCAAATGACTACTATTCATAACATCTATGCACTTGCAACTCATCATGGTTGGAATCTACATTAGTTGGATATCAAAATACCATTTTTGAATGGTGACTTGCATGAAGAAGTGTATGTTTTTCAGCCCCGTAGCTTTGTGCAGAAAGGGCATGAGAACCAGGTGTGCAGGTTAAAGAAGGCATTATATGGCTTCAAGCAAGCACCACGTGCTTGGTATGAAAAGATGCATGCCTATATGATCGCACGTGGTTTTGAGAACAGTCCAATTGAAATAACCTTATATGTTAAGCATGCTAATGATGTACTTGTGATCATTGTGGTTTATGTTGATGACATGATGCTCACTAGTCCTCATGAGAGGCATATTGCTGATTTTAAGGCTAATTTACATGGCTCATTTGAGATGTCTAATTTGGGGCATTTGCATCACTATTTGGGCATTCAATTTATGCGATGGTGGAATGGCTTTGTGTCAAACGAAATATATTCACATATTATTGTAGCGTTTCAACCTTGAAGATTGTAAGCATGTTTCCACTCCTATGGAGACAGGTTTATGATCGAGTCTTCAAGATGCTGGAGATGCATTTGATGCTGTTGTCTATGAGCAGGCTGTTGGATGCTTGATTTACTTATGCATTACTTGGCCAGATATTGAGTTTGCTGTCTCACAGATGAGGAGGTTTATGCATTGCCAGGTGTCAAGCATTGGCAGGCGGTTAAGTGCATCGTTCGCTACTTGAGTGGTAGTCAGCTACTTCGGTTTTTTTATCCCAAGGGTGATCACTAATGCTAGACTTGCATGCATTTTTTGACTCTGACTCGGCTGGTTGCTATGACACTCGTGTGTCCACTAGTGGCTTTTGCTTCATGCTTGGTAGCTCATGTATATCCTAGTTGAGCAAGAAGGAGCCTATTGTGGCCACTTCCAGTTGTGAGGCTGAGTATAGGGTAGCTTTCATAGCTACTGTTGAGTGTGTGTGGCTCAGACGTCTTATGGTTGATTTGGATGTTGGTCAATCTTCTGCACCACCATATTCACTAACACTCAGAGCGCATTGGTAGTTGCGAGGAACCTTGTGTTCCATGCTCGCACTAAGCACATTGAGGTGCATTATCATTATGTCAGGGAGAGGTTCTCTGCTGGGGAGATCAGCTTGGCATATGTGCTCACACAGGAGAACATTCCAGGCCTTTTCAGGAAGGCTCTGCCTAGGGAGAAGTTTGAAGCTTTCCGCAAAGCTTTGGGCTTACTTCCTTTTGTGGATTGATTCCACATAGCTTGGCACTTTCTTATACATGAGTGCCAACTCTTTGTTCACTGCATCACTCCCAAGGGGGATTTGTTGATATATTTAGGTAGTGATATGTGTAAACACACTAGGACCGTCAAGGCACTTTTTTCACTGTTTAGTAGGTATTTTTCCCCGTCTTGTATATGTTAGATGTGCTCAATACTCCACACTCATGTGACCACAAGTGATCCATGATTCTCTAAGTTGTAAGGCCCCCATTATGAGGAGAAGCCATTATGAGAGCCCGGACATTTGTGGAACCCTAACTTCCAAGTTAGATGAGGTCTACGTGTGACCGTTGATGGTTATAGATGATCTTTGTGACCTGGCCGTTAGGTTAGGTAGGGCATAAACTTTCAGGCCATTGGGTTGGCATTTAAGGTGAAAATAAAGGCCCTGTGGTGTCAGGCGGTTTCCCCATAGAACCTTAATGGGGGGAGTGCAGAGGGAGGCTTGCCCCCTTCTGTGGGGTCCGGGGGGCCTATCCCCCCGGCCCGTAGGGCCGAGACGATAGGACTTCTGGTCATGGAGATCTTGTCGGATCGTATATTTTACCCACTATTTTGTATCTCCTGACTACGTTTATCTATACCAAACTACCTTGTAAAAGATATATAAGCACGACCTAGGTTGAGCTTTACATAGCATTGCGCACTAGTAAGCGCTTCATCTAGAGTCTGTCTAGATCGTCATCTAAGCTCCACATTGGGAGCGCATGGGTGGACAACACCATCATTGTAACTGCATTATGCTCGGCAATCTAAGAATTTGAGTTCTATATCTCTCAGTCGGCATCTATCTTTGTCTGCGTTTTTCTCTCAGCTCTGTCTACAGGTCTATTCCGTTGTGCTATTATTTTCTTACATGGTATGAGAGCTCAAGAGGCTGTGAGTGGTGGAGAAGCAGAAACGCAGAGGTTGCAGAGGTTTGAACAACAAAAGAGAGAAGATGTCAAGCGGTGCGGCATCATCTATGACTGGGGGCCAAGGTGGTTCATCAACAGGTGTAGGTGGTGCACAAGCAGGAGCAGCAGTGATGCCGATCATCCCAACGTTGCAAATACGGCCACCATCCTTCACAGAAGGTAAACTTGATGGTACAAACTAGACCCTATGGAAGTTCAAAATCACTTCTATTCTTGATTCGTATGAGCTTTTGGAGACTGTTCTTGGGACTGATCATGAGCCCCAAGAAAGACCTGATCCAAATAATCCTAGTCAAATGATTCCTCCTGATGCTGATCTTCTACGTGCTTGGAAACGTAGAAATGTAGATGGACTTTGTGCTCTAGTTACAAGTACTTCTGATAGTGTTCTCAATCTCATTCAACATACTACGAAGGCATGTGAAGCATGGAACATATTGAGAAATCAAAATGAAACTCGTAATCAGACGTGGATTCAAAACTTGGAGAATCAGCTTTCAGTAGAACGGTTTGCTGATGGGGAGACTGCAGAGGTGTTTATCACTCGCATAAAGAATCTATGAGATCAAATGGAGGAAGTAGGTGTTCAAAAGTCAAGTGAGGAGCTAGCTCGACATTGTCTTCAAATCTATCCACCTAAGTTTGATGGTTTGGTAACTGCTCTGAACACTCAAATCAGACCTCAACCACTAACTTTTGAAGAATTTAGTGCCTTACTCATGGAGGAGGAGCTGTGGCTCAAGGCAAGGAGTGGTGGTAGCAAAGGAGATGCTGCATTCACAACAAATGGCAAAGGACGCAAAACAGACTCTTCAAAAGATGGAGACAAAAAGAAGAACGACAAAAAGACGTTCAAGGGAGAGTGTTTCCACAGCAAGAAGAAAGGACATAGAATCCAAGACTGTCGCATCAAGAAGGTAGAAGAGAAGAGTGGCTCTTGAAAATGTGGCAAGGGCAAGGAGTCTGCCAACACAACAGAAACAAAGCTTGAGTTATTAGTTACGATAGAGGAGCTGTGCTCCTTGGCTGAAGATTCAGGAACAGATGACTCATGGGTGTTGGATAGTGGTGCATCTCGTCACATGACGAGTAGAAAAGACCTTTATAGTTCCATACAACCTCTAAAGGAACCCATCACAGTAAAGGTAGGGAACAATGCAAGATGTCCTGCAGAGGGTGAAGGTACGATTTCCTTCATTAACTCTAATGGTGATATTAGAAAGCTTTCAAATGTGTTGTATGTTCCACAAATAAAACAAAATCTACTTTCAGTAGCTTCTATAACTGATCAAGGTCATCAAGTATCTTTCAGTAAGACAGGAGCTAAGATTATGGACGGTAACAACAACATTGTTGGGACTGGCATAAGGAGGAACAACCTGTATGGGTTGTGTGCTCTTACAACAACTACAAATGTGGGCATAAGTAAGCTATGGCATGAGAGATTTGGCCACATTGGATATGCTATACTCAAGGAGATGCATCGTAGAGGTATGGTTGCACACCTACCATCGACTACACAAATGAAGGAACCATGTGAAGCTTGCATGATGGGCAAGCAACAGAGGAAGGCGTTTCCACAAGAAAGCAAGAATAGGGCAAGTTATCCTCTAGAGTTGGTGCATGCTCACTTGTGTGGAAAAATGCCTACAGAGGCCTTGGGCAGATCTTCCTACTTCATGTTACTTGTCGATGACTATAGTAGGAAGATGTGGGTGTACTTCCTTCGCGATAAGGCTCAAGCTTTTGGTAAGTTTAAAGAATGGCTTCAGCTTGTTGAAATTGAAACATGGAAGAAGATGAAGAAATTCAAGACAGACGGTGGTGGTGAGTTCACATCAAGAGAGTTTGAAGATTTCTGCAAGAGTAAGGGAATCAAGCATCAACTCATAGTGGCACATAGTCCTCCACAGAACGGTGTTGCAGAATGTCGGAATCGAACCATCATGGAGATGGCAAGGTGCATGTTGAAAGGGAAGGGTTTGCCTGATCAATTTTGGGCAGAGGTGTCAACACTGCTGTCTATATCTTGAATCGAAGCTACACCAAGGCACTTGATGGAAAGACTCCACAACAAGCCTACACTGGTAGAAAGCCTTCTGTTTCCCATTTCAAAGTATTTGGAAGTGAATGTTATGTACATGTTCCAGATAGGGAGAGAAACAAGCTTCAACCGAAAAGCATCAAATGTATCTTCCTAGGGTACAGTGAAGATTAGAAGGCTTATAAGCTTTATGACCCTGAGGCTAAGAAGATCATGGCGAGTCGTGATGTGGTGTTTAAGGAGGAGCAGCCACATGCAGTGGAGGAGGAAAAGAGAGCTTCCACTTTATCATCAGGCAAAGGGGAAATCCATTACGAACCTGGCCCAAGAGCTATCCCTTCCACACAAGAGAAGGAAGCATCATCTTCAGATGATGAGTCTAAAAGTCACCAACTGACCGACACCCAAGTGGAAAAGCCATTGCCACGTTGGGTGAGGTAGCTCTATGATTCTACAAACCCCACCCCACAATCACTAGAAAAGGTTGTAGATGGGCCGAGGCGATCACAGAGAATAGAGGAATAGAGACGGGAAAGCGCCCATATTGTAAACACAGCCTTGATGGATGATCTCATTCAACAAGAAGTGAAGGAACCAACCAATGTGGAAGAGGCACTCCATGATCCGAATTGGAGGGCTGCCATGCAACAAAATACAACAATATCATGAAGAATGGAACTTGGGAGCTAGTGGATCGACCCCCTAAGCATAAAGTCATTGGCACCAAGTGGGTTTGGAAGCTTAAGTACAAGGCTGATGGTACTCTAGAAAAATATAAAGCAAGACTTGTTGCACAGGGCTACTCACAAGTTGAAGGCATTGAATCTTGTGAATCATTTGCCCGGACTGCAAGAATGACTACTATCCGAGTAGTACTAGCTGTGGCTGCACATAAACGTTGGCAAGTTTATCACATGGATGTCAAATCAGCGTTCCTAAATGGAGACCTCAAGGAGGAGGTATATGTGTCTCAGCCACCAGGGTTTGAGGCTCCCCATTTAGAGAACAAGGTATGTAAGCTGAAGAAGGCATTATATGGGCTAAAACAATTCCCTAGAGCATGGTACAAGTGGATAGATAAATATCTCTTGGATCTAGGTTTCAAAAGATGTGCTTCTGATGCTAACTTGTATGTTTTAAAGAGAGGAGGGAAGACAATTGTGCTTGTACTCTATGTAGATGACCTTGTGATTACAGGAAATGATGATGTTCATCTTCAACAAACAAAAGATGCCCTGAGCTCAGAATTTGAAATGAGAGACTTGGGCTTAATGCATTATTGCTTAGGTCTTGAAGTTTGGCAGGAACCAGGGAAGATTTTCATCTCTCAACAAAAGTATGCAAAGCAGATATTGAAGGCATTCGACATGGAGGATTGCAAGGAAATTTCTACATCTATGGAGGTCAACACAAAATTATCTATTGAAGATACTTCACCTCCAGTGGATATTGGAAGATATAGGAAATTAGTTGGAAGTCTCATCTACTTGTGCAATAGTAGACCAGACATCTGTTATGTTGTTGGAGTAGTAAGCAGGTTCTCTAATAAGCCTTGCCAAACTCATTGGAAGGCAAGCATGCGGATACTCAGGTATGTGAAAGGAACTACTGATTATGGTATTCTTTATGAAGAAGGATCATCTCTAGTTGGATACTGTGACTCAGATTGGGCAGGAGATATTGATACCAGAAAATCAGTTTCTGGATATTGCTTTTCTTTAGGATCAGGTATTTTCTATTGGATCAGTAAGAAGCAACCGACTGTGGCATTATCTTCTACTGAAGCTGAGTACAAAGCTGCATGTGTTGCAGCATGTGAAGCAGTATGGTTGAGGAGGATCCTATGGCACATATGAATACAAGGACATGAGACTACAGAGTTGAAGTGTGACAACCAAAGTTGCATGGCCATCGCAAAAAATCCTATTTTCCATGCACGTACCAAGCACATAGAAATCCAGTATCACTATGTGCATGCGTTGATTGAGGATGGGGTCGTGGAGATAAGCTATTGCCCTGCTAAAGAAAATGGAGTAGACATCTTCACCAAGGCTCTTGGGAGAGAGCAACTTCTTCGACACTTTCCAAAGCTTGGGATTGGACCAAGGAGGTAGTTCACCATCGGGTGGACATTGAGGGGGGGTGTTAGATGTGTTCAATACTCCACCCTCATGTGACCACAAGTGGTCCATGGTGCTCTAAGTTGTAAGGCCCCCATTATGAGGAGAAGCCATTATGAGAGCCCGGACATTTGTGGAACCCTAACTTCCAAGTTAGATGAGGTCTATGTATGACCGTTGATGGTTATAGAAGATCTTTATGAGCCTAGCCGTTAGGTTAAGTAGGGCATAAGCTTCCAAGCCATTGGGTTGGCATTTAAGGTGAAAATAAAGGCCCTGTGGCATCGTGCGGTTTCCCCATAGAACCTTAATTGCGGGGTCTGGGGGGGGCCTATCCCCCCGGCTCGTAGGGCCGAGATGGTAGGAATTCTAGTCTGGAGATCTTGTCGGATCGTATATTTTACCGACTATTTTGTATCTCCCAGCTACGTTTATCTATACTGAACCGCCTTGTAAAAGCTATATAAGCACGGCCCATGTTGAGCTTTACATAGCATTGCACACTAGTAAGCCCTTCATCTAGATTCTGTCCAGATCGCCATCTAAGCTCCACATTGGGAGCGCACGGGTGGACAACACCATCATTGTAACTGCATTATGCTCGGCAATCTGAGAATTTGAGTTCTCTATCTCTCAATCTGCATCTATCTTTGTCAGCATTTTTCTCTCAACTCTGTATACAGGTCTATTCCGCTGTGCTGTTATTTTCTTACAGTATATACGCCTATTGCCCTAATGGGCTACTTATCTTTGCACATTTTCTAGTAATACATTGAGTATTGTGTGTTGTGCTCCAAGCTTCTTCTTCTTCCTTGTGTTGTTCACGTGCTTCAATAGACATCTAACTCCAACAACCAGCATGATGTACACATTTGGCATTAGTATGGGATCGAACATGATGGAAGGACTAGGATTGGATATACAAGATAAAGAAGACATTTAGTCTTGTTTTTGAATAAGTAACTCATTTCCTTGCTATGGAGTTTTTATAGATGTCACAAGGGAAAGGAAGAGGCCATACAAGTTGTTGGATTGGGTGAGCTTATGAGAGGTCATAGGAGAGGAAAGAAAGAACCTCTTCAGTTCAACATAGATGAAGCTGACTCAAATGTTGAGAAGGGAATTGGTTGCAAGGTAAGCAACCTAGTGAAGAAGCTTCCTTTCTTTATCATGAAATTCCTTTAGGATGGATGCAAATAAAGGAAGAAAAAAATGATATTCAAAGTGTTGTTGCATAGGACACTAGGACTATGTGCACAAAAGATATGGAATGTTGATATATTTAGGTAGTGATGTGTGTGAACACACTAGGACCATCCGAGCACTTTTTTCCCTCTTTAGGAGGCTTTTTTCCCCCTGGCTTATTTATATGCCTATAGCCCTAATGGGTCACTTATCTTTGTACATTCTAGTGGTAATACATTCACTATTGTGTGTTATGCTCCAAGCTTCTTCTTCTTCCTTGTGTTGTTTGCATGCTTTCGTAGACATCTAACTCCAACAATTGGTATTAAAGGAGGTCGCCACTTCATCTAGGGCATCGTCGACACCCCTCAAGTCATAGTCTCAAAATCACATGAAATTTGGTGAGAATACTTAGGGTGATTAGGAGATGAAAATAGCTTCATTGTGTGGTGTCAAAATTGAGATATGAGCTTGTTTCGGCCTCCAAACGCACTACCACGATGCTTGTGTAGGTAACTTTTTCATCTTTTTTTGCTGAAGATATATATAGGTTTCAGTTTGCTAATATAAGTATATTGAAGTCTGGTACAGGTCTAGTAGAACTTGTCAAGGTACTCCTATTCAAATGTTTTAGATACAATCAGTTTTCTACAGTAGGGTGTTTTAGTCTATGGCTGTTGAGGATAACTTGGCTGTTAAGGATAAGTTGGATGGTACCAATCACCCATTGTGGGCTTATATGATGCGATATGTATTGGTTGCAAAAGGATTGTGGAGCATTGTGTAGGGTGTTGAGAAACATCCTATTATACCTGCAAATACAGGTATTGAAGCTGATGTAGATGGCATTGAAGATGCTGATATTCTTCAGATTCCTATTCGTGCTGTGGTTTTTGGTGCACTTATTGCAGAGCAAATTTGTTGGGATGGCAGAGGTGCTCAGGCACATGCATTGATAGCCTTGTTTGTCAAACATACCATTATTCCTCACATTCACTCATGCAGAATAGCTAAGGAGGCTTGGGATACATTTACCACATTTTACCAAGCTAGGAATGATGCTCGTGTTGCTTACCTCCGAAAATAGCTGGAGAGTGAACATATGAATGAAGGTGATTCTATGGAGAATTTTTTGACTAAGATTAAGGATTTGAAGGAAAAATTGAGTTCTACTGATGAAGTTATACCAGATACCTCACTTGTGTAGATATTTCTAAATGGTCTTCTTGATTCATATCAGAGTTTTGCTTCTTCTCTTTGTTTGATTATGAAAGGCAATCCAAATGCCCTATCATTTGAAGAGTTCATTTCTATTCTACTACACGACTTTCCTAGCTATTCATAAGGGCAAAGGTAAATGGAGCTCATCTACTAGTAAGAAAAAATATGCAAATGCCACACATTCGAAGAAGGAAGACAAAGATGACAAGAAATCAAAAAAGCCGAAATTGTTTTGTAAATACTTTAAAGCAAATGATCATGTCATTAAGAGCTGTCCAAAATTGGCTGCTAAAAAGGAAATGAAGAAAGATGCCGGAATGGTTTTTGCAGAGTCTCTACATCAAAAACAGAGTCGGCTAATCTTGTGCAGAATGAAGAATGGGTATTTTGATAGTGGGGCAACCAAACATATTACCTCATAGTTTCTTTGCTTCGCTTGAGCCTGCCCCTATATGGATCACTATCACAACAATGCCTCTTATCCTATCATGGGAGTTGGTAAGATCATTCTGACTACTGCTGATGGTAGTTGGTAAGATCATTCTGACTACTGCTGATGGTAGTTCTTTAGCCTTATCAAATGCTTTATTTGTGCCAAGGATCAAGAAAAATCTGTTATCAGTTTCAGCATTAGCCAAGATTGGCTTGGTTGTGAAATTTGTTGATGACAGATGTACAATTCATGATCTGTCAAGTGGCGACATGATTATTGCGCGACATGATTATTGCTTCTGGCATTTTATGTTGTGGGCTGTGTAAGCTCATAGACTATGAAATATTTGTGAATGATTCGGCATGTGTAGTACATGATTCTTAGGCTATGTAAGATGCAAAGCTTTGGCATGCATGATTTGGTCATTTGACTTTTGCTAGTTTGCTATGCCTGCAGAAACCTGTAATGGTGTCCTCTTTGCCCAAACTTGAGGCATCTAGAAAAGATTTCTGTGAAGGCTATATTTTGGGCAAAATGCTGTATTCCTCCTTTCCAAAAGATGGTTCAATTTGGGGTACTAAAAAATTGCAGCTTGTACATAGTGATGTGTGTGGTCCTATGTAGACACCTTCTTTTGGAAACTATCTTTACTTTGTGACTTTCATTGATGATTTTTCGAGGCATGCACTCAAATAAAAGTCTGAAGTTTTTATGTGCTTCAAATAGTTTTTGGTTTTGGCTGAAAATCTGTGAGCATGTAAGTTTTGATCGGGGGGGATATATGTCTTCTGACTTTAATGCATTTTTGACTCAACGTGGGATAAAACATCAATGTATAGTGCGTTATACACCTCAACACAATGGAGTTGTTGAAGGGAAGAACATGTCACTCATGGAGATGGTGAGGTGTATGGTCAAGAGTCAAGCCTTACCACATAGTTTCTGGCTTCAGGCTGTCATGTGTGCAACATATGTACTTAACAGGTGTCCCACTAAAGCACTATAGTCTATCACTTCATATGAGACTTGGCATGGTTGCAAGCCATTTGTTGCTTATCTGCATTGTCGAAGAGATTTCCAAATCCATATCAACACTTAGATACATAAAAACTTTTTGATTTCAAAATGATTAACTGTTATCTCTCTCAAATATTTTTAATGCATCTGTTTAAATTGACTAAACTTTTCTCTTGGGTACCTTCAAGCAAAAGAAGAAAATGTATTCTGAACACAGAATGGAGGATTAATTCAAGCCTCATTTGGACTTTTCATTTTACATCCATTTATATGTTTATGGGATCACTAAGTCTGTGTATATTATTTATATATTTATGAATTCATTTAATTATGTATGTGAGCGCTACTATGTTGTGTCTATTGTGAAGAGATGGATAGGTATGTGCTTGAAGATGAAGAGGTATTGCAAAATCCTTGATCTACACCAGCCAAATGAACTCTAGGAATATATGGTGGGCCCTTTTAGCTTGCCAATAAATGTATTAGACACCCTATGTACCTTGGAAGATCACTCTCAAAAAGATAGATCAAAACAGATAAGTTGGAGTTAGCTCAAAGGTGAAAACTTGCTATTCTTGGTTCATACACCTGTCCAGTGTTTTACATAATTCTCTAAGCACAGCAGCAATTAGCTCAATTCCTCTTGGGGAAGTCTAGGCAACTTAAAGAGCTAACTTTCAAGAGTAATCTCATCAAAAATAATGAACCACACACTGAGAATGAGTTTTAACAAGTGATGACATCATCCCGATTTTCACGGGCTGCGACAGAAATAGACCAGTGAGCAGCACAATCAACATAACGCAACATGTAGACATCCAATGATTATGAAAATTTGTATGGTTATACTAGACAGTAAGCTGAATCCAACAAGCTTTAAATCATTGAATGTGGATAAGTAACCACTGAGAAATGGCTCTGACAAGATGAGTAAAAAAGTCGGGTACCTGACAGAGAAGTGAAGATGAACAGACCCTGTTGACTTCAAATGAACATAACTGAAGATTGCAAGATTCAAATGACATGCAAATTTGTGAGCATATAGAAGTCTTATAGAGCTAACTTTACCAAGTTAAATCACTGAAAATGATGCACCAAGCTCAGAGAAAACATCTCTGCAAGCGGACTAAGAAAACTGAGAGTAATGGCAGTGAGTAGTACACTTCACAAGAACATGGAAAGATGAACTCAAATAATCATGAAAATGAAAGTATATTGCTTGCACAATACAATGAATTACTGATACATATGTGTGCCTTGTAATCACACCTTGGAGGTCTTCACATAGGTCTCTCTAACCACGACTAAAATTGCCATATATTTATAGTTGAGTTTGGGAGGCTAACTTCCCTCAATCACTCTCCAATCAATCAATGATTGATTTGATTCTCTACCTACCACAAATCACGAATTCGTGGCTCCTCTTTCCGTTCTTGATCAAGTGGACTCAACCACTTAAGATTCTCTTACTTTTACATTAAGTAAACTCTTCAAAAGTTACAAGAGGTAGTTCACAAGTGAACTTTACATAGTCTTTTTTTTAAAGCTTCTTCTAAGACTTTGTGAGACTCAAGCCAATACTTAGGCTTGTCATAGACTTGATCCAACAGCTCCCCCTCAAGCCAAGTATGCTTGAGGTCTTCAATCTTCCAAGATTACCTGCAAACCAATCATAGCCTTGAATTTGCAAAGCTTTGTATAATTCAATGCTTTGGTTAGAATATCTGCACATTGTTGATGAGTGGACACATATGATATTTGAATCTCTTTGCTTAGAACCTTCTCTAATACATAGTGATAATGATCTTCAATATGTTTAGTCCTTGCATGAAAAATAGGATTAGCAGCCAAATGAATAGAACTCATATTGTCACCAAAAATAGTTGGAGTTCCAAACTCCAATCCAAGATCTTTGAATAATGTCTTCATCCACATAGCTTCTTGTGTAGCTATGGCAAGACCTCTATATTCAGCTTCAGTAGAAGAGAGAGCAACTGTGGGTTGCTTCTTGGATGACCATGAAATAAGCTTTGAACCTGCAAAGGTAAGATAACCTGAAGTGCTCCTTCTATCTTCCTTGGAGCCAGCCCAATCTGCATCAGAAAATAGCTTCAAACCTAAATCAGATACATAAGGATAATAAAGTCCTTCATTTATGGTTCCTTTGAGATACTTGAGAATCCTTTTGGCAGCATCCATATGTGGTTTCCTTGGTGTGTGCATAAATTGACTTAGCACACTCACACTGTAACATATATATACTCTTGTCAATGTGGCATAGTTGAGACTACCCACTAGACTTTGATATGATGTGATGTCCTCTATGAGTTCACCTTCATGTGAGCTCAATTTGTGATTGACCTCCATTGGAGTACCTGCAATCTTACAATCTTGCATCTTGAATTTTGCCAACATGTCCTTAATGTACTTTCTTTGAGTGAGAAACAAACCATGATCTTTGTAGACAACTTCCAAACCTAGGAAGTAGGTAATTGAACCCAAATCACTTATCTTGAACTCTTCTCTCATCTGATCTTTGATCTTCTTCATACCATCTGCATCATTTCCTGTCAATATAATATCATCTACATATACACATAGGTAGATGACCTCGGAATTACTCTTTTTAATAAAGAGTGAAGGATCTGCCTTACTTGGTTGAAAGCCTTTGTCCTGCAAGAATGAAACAAGCCTGAAATTCCAAGCTCTTGGAGCTTGCTTGAGACCATACAATGCTTTGTTAAGTTTACACACATAATCAGGATAAACTTAATTCTCAAAACCAGGTGGTTGTGCCATATATACCTCTTCTGTTATCCAACCATTCAAGAATGCATTCTTTACATCTAGTTGAAGTATCTTCCAATTCTTGGAAGAGGCAATACTAAGCAAAACCCTAATAGTAGGCATCTTTGCCACAGGAGAGAAGGTCTCCTCATAATCAATTCCCTGAGTTTGTGCAAAGCCTTTTGCTACAAGCCTTGCCTTATACCTGTTAATGGAACCATCAGAATTCTTCTTGAGTTTATAGACCCATCTTGAGCCTATTACCTTCATGGATGAAGTCTTGGGCACCAAATCCCAAGTGTTGTTTTCCTCAAGTGCTTCAATTTCTTCCTTCATTGCATGTTTCCATTCTGTTTTTGCTTTGGCCTCTTCAAATGATGATGGCTCCTCTTGGTTTATGTCCTGTGCTATGTAGATAGAATGTTTAGTTACTAATGAGGTGTCAAACCCATACCTTTCTGGTTTTTTCTTTTCCCTCATAGATCTTCTTAGGCCATGATGTGATGATTCTGCCTCATGTCCAAGTTCCTGCAATTTTGCTTTACCTTTAGACTTCCATGCTTTGATCTTTTCCATGTGAGATTCTTCATCATCCTCTGAGGTGTCTTGTTCTTCAATCTTTGATTGTTCTCTACCAAGCTTTGGAAAATCTTCTTCAAGATCATATGGTAAATTGATCTTCCTGCATGAATCTTCATACCATGAATTGTTCTCATCAAAAACTACATCTCCGCTTACCAAGAATCCTTTGTTGGTAGGGTGGTATAACCTGTAGCCCTTTTGATTATTGTCATATCCAATAAATACACACCTTTCTGCCTTTGGATCCATCTTGCCTCTAACCTGTGAAGGAACATGAGCAAAAGCAATACATCCAAAAATTTTACAATGATCTAAGCTTGGTCTTCTTCCATTCCAAGCCTCATATGGAGTCATCCCATCAAGGGATTTTAAAGGCAACCTGTTAATCAAGTAAGTGGCTGTAGATACAGCCTCAGCCCATAAGTAATTAGGTAAATGCTTTTCATTTAACATAGACCTTGCAGCTTCAACAATTGTCCTATTCCTCCTTTCTGCCACTCCATTTTGCTCAGGAGTGTACCTTGTAGTTACCTCTCTTTTGATTCCTCTTTCTTGAAGAAAAGAATCAAACTCATGGGAGAAGTATTCTCCCCCTCCATCTGACCTTAGCCTTTTTAGTGATTTACCTGTTTGATTCTCCACAAGAGCCAAATATCTTTTGAAACATGAAAAAACTTCATCTTTGTGTTTCATAAAGAATAGGATAGTCCATGTGCTGCAATCATCAATAAAGGAAACATAATACCTTGATCCAGATATTGAAGCTTCCTTGCTAGGTCCCCATACATCTGTATGAACCAACTCCAAGAGATCTCCATGCATATAACCTTTCTTCATGAATGGTAACCTGTGAGACTTTCCAAATTGACATGCACTACACTTATAAATCATATGTTGTTTTGACAAGTTAGGAAGTCCAAGTACACTTTGGTCCCTCCAGATTTGCTTTAATGACCTTTCACCAATATGTGCTAACCTTTTGTGCCATACTTCCAATTCTGTAAGTGACTGACTACCATAATTAAAGAGAGCAATGTTTCTAGTGTCCTGTAATTCAAGTGTGAACAATCTACCTGTCTTTTCACCTTTTGCAATTCTTCTGAATCCTTGACTTGGATCTTCAACAAATGCTCCTGCTTTTGTGAACCTGACTTGCAACCCTTTCTCTACTATCTGCCCAACACTTATCAAATTCTTTGTAATGGTAGGAACATAGAGTACCTTACTGAGTAGGTTGATGTTTCCATTAGGTGCTTTGACATTGCCTATTTTCTCCACAAGATGTTTTGTATCATCTCCTGTTTGTACCTCATGCTTATTCCTTGGATCTTCTAAATCTGATAGGAGTGCCACATTTCCTGCCACATGATTTGAACAACCTGAATCTATGTAGAAAACATGCTCATCAGATTTACCTTGTGGCATAGCCATGTTCATGATCAATAATGAATCCTCTTTGTTTGAGTCTTCTGTGTAGTTATTGTAGTCTCTCCTTCCTTTGTAGCCTCCTTGATAGTTTGAATGATTGTAGTTGTTGTAGTTGCCATGATAATTGTTGAACCTTCCTCTTGAGTATCCATAACTTCCTCTATTGTATCCTCTGCCTCTTTGATTCCTGGAATTCCTAAAGCAATTTTCAGTTGTATGATTAGTTAGTCCACAAATAGAACATGAGTTGGAGTCTTGGGATCTCCCCCTGCCTTGTCTACCTCCTCTTCCTCTACCTCTGCCATGTCTTCCTCTACCTGCATAGTTAGCTTGATATGTACCTGCTTCATCATCCACTTTCTTTGCCTTTCCTTTGTCATCTTTAGACTTGCTTTTATCCGTGTATAAAGCTGAAGATTGATTACCTTTAGAGCTTTCTTCATTTTTGATAAGCTTTGCCTCTTGAGTAAGTAGTTGTCCAATAAGTGTGTTGAAATCAGGTACATGCATGTCCATGTACAAATCCATAGCTGTGGTGAATGCTTCCCACTTGTCATCTGCCTTCAAGCCATTGATGAACTGCCTTACAATTTGCTCTTCATCTATTACCTCTCCAATGCTTCCCAATTGATCTGCTATGTCCTTGAGCTTTGTGACAAAATCAGTCACATTTTGTTTGGGAGCCTTTTTGAGAGTTGTGAAATCTAGCCATAGTTGATGCTTCCTAGCTTTGGTACTTGAAGAAAAGAAAGCTTCAAGTGCATCCCACACTTCCTGAGATGTCTTACAACTTCTAATGTGAGGCAACAAAAAATCTGAGATAGAGTTGAGGAGATAAGACCTTGCAAGTGCATCCTTGGAGCACCATGTGCTCAATCTTTCTTGCTCTTCTTGTGTTGGTTGACTTTTGTTCCTGAAACTTGGCATAACTTCTTCTCCAGCCACATAACCATATAAACTTCTACCTTGGAGATAAGCTTCCATCCTTAATGACCAAGCTGAGTAATTACCTCTATCCAATTTGTCAATTGATGAAGGAAATCCATCTGCCATGTTGTCCAACCTTGCTCTGATACCACTGTGAAGAGATGGATAGGTATGTGCTTGAAGATGAAGAGGTGTTGCAAAATCCTTGATCTACACCAGCCAAATGAACTCCAGGAATATATGGTGGGCCCTTTTAGCTTGCCAATGGATGTATTAGACACCCTATGTACCTTGGAAGATCACTCTCAAAAAGATAGATCAAAACAGATAAGTTGGAGTTAGCTCAGAGGTGAAAACTTGCTATTCTTGGTTCATACACCAGTCCAGTGTTTTACATAATTCTCTAAGCACAGCAGCAATTAGCTCAATTCCTCTTGGGGAAGTCTAGGAAACTTAAAGAGCTAACTTTCACGAGTAATCTCATCAAAAATAATGAACCACACACTGAGAATGAGTTTTAACAAGTGATGACATCATCCCGATTTTCACGGGCTGCAACAGAAATAGACCAGTGTGCAGCAAAATCAACATAACTCAACATGTAGAAATCCAATGATTATGAACATTTGTATAGTTATACTAGACAGTACGCTGAATCCAACAAGCTTTAAATCACTAAATTTGGATAAGTAACCACTGAGAAATGGCTCTGACAAGATGAGTGAAAAAGTCGGGTACCTCACAGAGAAGTGAAGATGAACAGACCCTGTTGACTTCAAATGAACATAACTAAAGATTGCAACATCGAAATGACATGAAAATTTGTGAGCATATAGAAGGCTTATAGAGCTAACTTTACCAAGTTAAATCACTGAAAATGATGCACCAAGCTCAGAGAAAATATCTCTGCAAGCTGACTGAGTAGTACACTTCACAAGAACATGGAAAGATGAACTCAAATAATCATGAAAATGAAAGTATATTGTTTGTACAATACAATGACTTACTGATACATATGTGTGCCTTGTAATCACACCTTGATATGGCGTAAAGCTCAGCTCTTGGAGGTCTTCACATAGGTCTCTCTAACCATGACTAAAACTGCCATCTATTTATAGTTGAGTTTGGGAGGCTAACTTCCCTCAATCACTCTCCAATCAATCAATGATTGATTTGATTCTCTACCTACCACAAATCACGAATTCGTGGCTCCTCTTTCCATTCTTGATCAAGTGGACTCAACCACGTAAGATTCTCTTACTTTTACATTAAGTAAACTCTTCAAAAGTTACAAGAGGTAGTTCACAAGTGAACTTTACATAGTCTTTTTTTTAAAGCTTCTTCTAAGACTTTGTGAGACTCAAGCCAATACTTAGGCTTGTCATAGACTTGCTCCAACATCTATGAGTGTGAGTGTAATATATGAATGTGAGTTTTATGCCTATATGTATGTATTTGCATATATATACTTAAACAATACATATGTGTGCACCTATGTCTAAGTGTTTATGAATTTTTGCCAACCTAAGCATGGGTATATATATGGAGTTCCATGATGTATGTGAATACAATTAAACCTATGAATTATGTGTCTAAATGTCATATATATGATAGCATATGTGTTAGCATGAATGCTCACAAGTATGAATATTTATTTAAGTCTACCCAGCCATCGTTTTTATGAGTATGCATTTTTAGTTTTCCATAATTAAGCATGTTTATGTATGTGTGTTAATATGTTTGTATGTGTGCCTATGTGTTTACATTTTTAAGGTTTAATGTATGTGTACTATGTAATAAGACCTATATTATACAAGCTATTATGTGTATATCTATTGTAAGTACATATGATATTAATCCTAAGTGGTTGAATTGTTTTAGGAACATTTATAATTAATAGTTTTATATTTTTATATATATGATGGATGATATATATATATATATATATATATATATATATATATATATATATATATATATATATATATATATATATATATATATAGTTAATAACAATCAAATATAAATATAAGATATATAAATAATTAATATATATGTATTTAATTTATAAGATAGAGAAAATAGGGTTAGATTTAATAAATTATAATACGTATTTAATAATTAAGTAATATAGTTAATATATTTTTTTATTATTTAAAATAGATAACTCTATGTGTGTAGGTGGAAGTTAGTAAGAGTTCTAATTCTACGTGTGCACAGTAGAATGTTTTAGTAATGTGTTAGTTAGAATTAGTTTGCATGATCTTAGTGAAGTCTTCTAAGTGTTATAGGTGCATGTATGTGCGTGCTACTATGTTTAAATATTTAGAATGTTTGAATGTTATTTTTCTGAATGTTCTTTCTGCAGATCATTTTGAAGAAGACTTGATGAGCACTGAAGAGGACTTAACGAGATTTACGAGATAGAAGCTGCTTTAATGCCATTGATCCTAGTTTCATTATATGATCTTTAAATTATAAAATCATGTATTAAACTTTTGTATAGGAATATCTCCTAAAATTTGTATTAGAGTTTTTTACAAGCACTTGTATAGGACTAGTTTTTGTTCTAAAGTTTTAAGCATTTCCACTATATAGTTTAATTAATTTCAAGCACTTGTATAGGACTAGTTTTGGTTCTAAAGTTTTAAGCATTTCCACTATACAATTTAATTAATTCTTTATATTGCACTTTCTTATGTTTGAAAATATTGCATCTACAAGTAAGTCTTCAACTAAAAACAAAGAAATAGATAGCTCTTTTAGTTTAAAACACTTTTACCCACACCTATTGAAAAAAACATCTACTCAAAACAAGACTAGTAACGAATTAGAAGTAATAGAGGTAGTTAAAGATCGAGTAGTAGATGAAACCTTACACTCTTTAGAATACGATCGTAACTTATCTAGAGTTAAACCTTTACTCTCAATTGTCTTACCTGAACTAGAAAATAGAGAAGATTTATTTCCTCCAACCTTAAAAAGAAATACTCATCCTCAACAAATAGAAAATGCCATAGTTGAACTCATTAAAGATATAATAACTAACAAAGAATTAATTTTACCATCATATTTAGATGCTATATCTAGGTATAGAGACACACTTCCATACGGACCATAGAGACTTTACTTTTTATGTCTACAAATATTGCATCCTCAAGTAAATGTTCTACTGAAAACAAAGAAAATCATATTTTGTGGACTCTTTTACCTACTCCATTAGAGAATATTAGTATTCAATCGAGCAAGAATAAGACTAGTGTAGGATTAGAGGTTGAAGAAGTAGTTAAAGATCGTATAGTAGCTGAATCCTTACACTCTTCATCATATTCTTATAGATTATCTAGATTTACAACCTTCTGTTCAATTGCTTTTCCAGAATCTGAGGAAAGATAAATTCTCTTCCCACCTTCTCGTAAAAGAAAAACTCAATTTGAAAATGATGAAGTTGACATTATTAAAAATCGTATTATTGAGGTAGTTTCTAATCGTATTACTGAGGAAGAACTAATCTTGAAAGCATATCAAGATGCTAGTTCTCACTTCCATACGGACCTTAGTTTTTTAGACTAAACTTAAATAGATTATAAACTCTAAGCTATTAACTCCCACACACCAAAAACACAACCTAGTTCCTAAAAGCACACAAAGAAACACCCAGCGTGTAGTCACATAGTGAGGTTAGTGAGAGTCTGTTCTGATGAGCAGCTGCCTCCTTTCACACCCCTCGATAGCTTTGGTGAACCGGACGTGAAACATGACGCTAGTGTGCTTAGGGTTTTGGTTGTATTTTCAATTTTTATTACAAAAATTAACTTTATTTTCTTCTTGTATGCAGGAAACTAAAAGAAGAAGCTGCAAACAAAAGTGAAGATTCTGCTTCTACTTACTTTTTCCCTGGGTGTTGAGGGCTGGTCTTATGACCTGAGCGCCTCCATGAGAAGAAGGGTTATCAAGCCGGAGGAGCTTCGTCACTTCATCCCCCCCATCAACATACAAGAAGACCACGTATATACAATCACTTCTAGCTTTGTACTTAGGTTTGATTTACTAAAAAAGTTTATAAATAAATAAATAAATAAATAAATAAATAAATAAATAAATAAATAAATAAATATATATATATATATATATATATATATATATATATATATATATATATATATATATATATATATATATATCAGTGCGCATTATAACCTCTGCATCGAGCAAACTTCAGGTAAGGTGATTTTTCAAGTTCCTTTATTTTAGTACAATCACATCACTAAAAAAGAAGGTTTGTTTTCATTTGCACTAGAAATTAGGCACATTACACTTGCATTTACAAAACATTGAAATATTCTTGCATTAGGAAAGATTAGTTTTGTTTAGTATTGCAAGCAACTTCATATTAGATCTTAGGATAGTTTTATAAAATACTTGAAAAGGTTTATTCTATTGCACAAAAAGAAAGGTTTTATTTTAAACAGAAAGATTGTTTGTTTGCTTCACATTTATTTTAATGCACACAAAGAATTTTATTTTATAACACAAAAAGAGTTTTAGGTTTAAGTTCTTTTGATTTAAAGTAGTTTCTTTTATTTGTTTCCAATTTTATTAAAATCCAAAATCAACTTGAGAAAATATTATTCAAGAACTTAGTAGTAATTCTTGTTTTACCTATTACATTAAAAATCCAAAATGTCTAAATTAAGAAAATATATTTAAAATTTATAAAACCTATCTACACATAATTTTCATTAGAGAAACCTTTGGAATCAAATATTCAAAGGTTTAAAAATTAAAGTAAGTTTTGAAAATTAAAAACTTACAAAGTAAAAGAGAAATCTAATTATAAAACCAAAATACCAAGTCAAGAGATAAGTATAAGTTTAGGTTAAATTAAGCAAATTGCAAATATATTTAAGAAAAGAAAATAGTAATAGTAAAACCTAGGATTTGCTAAAGTCATTATTCCTGGCTTTAACATCTAGGGATAGAGTTAGACAATTTAGAGAGAGATTAGAACTTGCCATTAGAGATTTACTACTCCATTTGAAGCGTTATCAAGAACGCAAGATGGAGGAGATGTTCAAGAACATGATGATAGAGAAACAAGGAACACACACAATACAAGCCATTTTAAGAGAAAACGGAAAATTTAGTGGCTTAAACATTACGAAGGACCTTGATTCATTTGAAGAACAAGTGCAAATCCAAAGTTTACCTGATGATGTTTTAGTGAAATATTTTGGTCATGTAGTTTCTAGTCCTATCCTAGAAAGCATTCAAGTTCACGCTAATAAACCTTGGGAGGAAGTTAGGAAAGAATTACAAAAGATGTTTTATCTTGAAGACTTTAGCCAACACAGTCGTGAAGGATTTTTGTGATAGGTAAACTCTTTAAAGAGCAGTGAGTCTTTAACTCATCTTTGTGGTGAGTTCATGAGATGATTAGCTCCCTAAAGAGGATAGAAACGCATTAAATCCAGACCTGATTATACATTCCCTCAAGATATTAAGCCGTGAGGATAGAACTGAGGTAGAGAGACGAATAGAAGAGCCAGACAAAAGATATGGCCTTACCGATGACTGTAAAAAAGTGAAATGAGAAATAGAGGCTGTCAACCAAATGAAATAAAGAAAATAAGTTTTGTATTCTAAACCTAATGCTTCTCAACCTAGAGAGATACCTACTATAGGGCAAATTGATACACCAATGCCTACGACTGCAACTGCGGCTAACAATACAGTTGCCCCTAAAGCTCCGATAGAATTTCAACTAGACATTTTATGTAAACAAATGGAGAATGTTATGAATATGCAGGCATCTCTTTCCAAAGAGGTTGCCCAATTGAATAAAA
The DNA here is from genome assembly GCA_020310875.1 of Ceratopteris richardii. NCBI lineage: Eukaryota > Viridiplantae > Streptophyta > Polypodiopsida > Polypodiales > Pteridaceae > Ceratopteris > Ceratopteris richardii. The sequence goes on from CM035436.1 coordinate 129,923,493, forward strand.
AAGTATATTCCATGAGATTCAATGAGCTTGGAGCTAGCAATAGTGTTGTAGGGCAAGCACCATCCATACAACCAGTTTTCCAGCCAGCTCCACCTACTCAGTTCGTTGCTTAGCCAACCTTTCAAAGGAACACTGAAAGAAAAGGGACTGGCGAAAAGCGGTGTCTATGGTGTGATAGCCAGGAACATGCAACTTATGCTTGTGACAAATTAAAGAGTGCAAAGGAAAATCAATTAGTAGTGGAGATTGATAGGAAATTGTGCGACTTTAGGTCACGACTTCCTTTAGCCATCAATTGGTGCAAAGGAGGTATGAAAAAGTTGTATGAAAATTTAAAAAATCTCTAATGCAACTGCCAGTACCTCGGCTACTGTGTAAAACAACATGGTGGTCTCCTGTTGATCAAGCCTCTGTTTATTCTCACATTGCCAATCTTGAGGAAAAATGGAGACGAGATGATATGTAGGATGATATAGATAAAGGAGATAGAAGGGTGACTAGGAGATAGACAAGGGAGAATGAGAAGAAAATTGATAAAAAAAAGTACAATTTGAAGATACAAACTTAACTCAAGAAGAGAAAAGAAGGATAATTAAAGAAGGGAAAAAGCCAACAGATGAAAATACGCAATCAGATGAAAATCAGAATATTCCAAGCAAGGATGATTAGAAGAAATCTCAAAATGAAAATACTAAAACTGAACAAAAAGACATTGAACAAAAACAAAGTGAAGAGAAAGGGAAGAAGAAGGGAAGAAGAGCTCCACATGCAATAATGATTTTGGAGCTCGAGAAGGAGAACGATGCTAGGGAAATCTCGAATGATGTACTTCTAAAAAATCAAGTAACAATGTCTCTTGAACAAGTTTTTTCAATAGCAAAACCTGAGTTCAAAGATAGTTTTATTCGACTCATTAGAAGGAAACATTTTCCATTGCCACAAGACAAAAATATGCAAGATGTGGCAGAAGAAAATCTAGCTATGAATGATGCAGTAACATTAAGTGAGAGTGATTATGAAGAAGATGAAGAATTTATGACTGGGAGCGTGAATAGAATTTTTTTAGGACCGATTCAGCCTTATGACGAAATGTTGAAAAGTGAAAGTAAATTCAACACTACCTTCTAGGCACAAGAAATGCCAGAAGTGAAAATTAGGATTGGAGATGAAAAGGATTCCTATTTAACAATGGCTCGCATTGACTCAGGGTCATAGATAAAGATTATCTCAAAGAATTTTTTTGACAAGTTTAGATGGCCAATTGACAAAGAGCACGGCTGGAGGATGAGAACAACTGACAATGGCTCTCGAATTTTATTAGGTGCATGCACACATGTGCCTATAATGATAGGTGGTGTTCGAGAAGAATTTCACTTCTTCATTCAAGATAATTGTTCGTATGAAGTGATTCTCGTGCAACCATTTATAGCTGAAATAAGAATGGAAACAAAAGCGATGAATGATGGATCAGCGTATGCAAGAATTTGATCCAAATCAGGGATGGATTCTTTGCAAGTTATGACGGTCTGCCCAAATCATACAAGAAATAGAAAAAACTAAAGAAGGAATCCCATTGACTAGATCAGTCATGTATGTGATGATTTGGCGGTTGTGAGAGAATATGGGGCATATTATGATCACAATTTCTGTTACACTCCACTATTGAGCGGGACAATAGTGGAACTTGTTTAAATGTCTCACCTAACGATGTATATAAATTCGAAGATTATTTAGTTTCTACTCCTACGACTAGTTTACATTATATTACAAAAGAAAACCTTACGAAAACATTTAGAAAACAAAAAGAAAAATATTTTAGAAAATTAGAATTAATTTTACCTGATGAAAAAATTGAGTGTATAATTGAACTCTCAAAAAGTATTACCTTACTAGAAGAACTAGAAACTGCGTCCCAAGAAAAATTAGAATCAAATTTGATTATTCTTAACTCTATTCAAGAATATGAGATTATTAGTGAATTCATCCTAGAACATGAAGTTAACATAGAAACTAAATATAAGATGATAGAAAAGAAAATAAAGCCTATAGCTTAACCCTTACCTAAGAATAGTCATGATATATTTTGATGAGTATCAGATGACCCTATACTTAGAGACTGATCTAAGATAGGGCATACATTTATAGAGGAAACAAAGAAATATATTAAATTCGGCAATGAATTTCTTTCAGAGATAGAAGAAGATTAGTTTACTAAGATGATTGTTCACCATGGTAAAGCCTTATCTTTATTCCCACATGAAATAGGATGTGTAGACCCAAAGCTTGTAGCTCCGATGATTATTTTTATTGTACCGCACATTCTTTGGAATCTTCGTCCGATACCAGTCCCAAAGGCTCATTTACCTGAGCTAATGAGACTGTTAAAGGAGAAGATTGCCATGAAAATCTTGGAACCATCCTCAACACCATACTCCAATAGGTGGATTGTAGTACCAAAAAAGAACGGGAAGCTACTCTTTATTCAGGATCTACAACCTATGAATAAAGTCACTACTAGGAATGTAGGAACGGGTACTATTGTAGATGCGTTTGCCGAGGCATTTGCCGATCATTCCATCTATTCAATGGGAGACCTGTATTCAGGGTATGATCAGTTTCAATTAGCTATTGAGAGTCGAGATGTGACCACGAAGAAGACTCCTTTGGGTTTAGTATGCATGTGTACTTTACCACAAGGAGCGATGAATTTTGTGGCACACATGATGAATGCTTTGAATCTGGTCTTACATGACGTTATCCCAAAAGTGAGAATGCCTTTATTGATGAAATTCCAATAAAAGGGTGTGTGGAGAAAGAAAAAGATGAAAGTTTAGATTTGTCTGGTTGTAGAAAGTTTGTTTCCAACCATATTTTTGATTGTTAGAAGAAATTTCAGAGATTTGAAGAGGTTGGACTAACTTTCTCCCTAGAGAAATCTACTTTTGGTGTTAATGAAGTGCTGATAGTTGGGCATTTATGCGATCATTATGGCCATAGGCCTTATCCAGCAAAAGTTGATGCCATTAGTAGGATTTCTGAGAGGTGTCGCAATGTTAGTGAAGTAAGGAGATTCTTAGGTGCATGTGTTTTCTATATCATTTGGATCCCTCATTTTTCTCATGTTGCGAACCCCCTTTATGATTTATTACGAAAAAGAAAGAAATTCTATTGGATTAATGAGCATACTAGAACAATGAGACATCTAAAGCAATTGCTTATCAATGCTCCAATCTTGAAACATATTGATTACTCGGGAAATAAGCCTGTAATACTAACCGTTGACACTAGTCCTATTGGTATAGGCTGGGTCATTGGGCAGGACGATGAGAAGGAGCAAAGATACGTAGTTCGCGTTGGAACAAAGATCTTACATGATACTCAAAGGAATTATCCTTGCATTAAGAGAGAATTATGGGGATAGTTACAACTTTAAAAAATAGATAAGGAATACTTATAGGAGCTAATGTAATAGTAGAGACTGACTGTCTTCCGTTAATAGGTTTAATTGCCAATGGTTCATCTCCAGATATAGCTATGTTATGATGGATAGCTTTAATTAAATTTATGAACCCTGCTTTTGTACATTTTGCTAGTAAACATAACACAATTGCTGATATGCTCTCAAAAGCAAAGTTTGACAATGATAGTGATGCATTAGGTAAACATATAAACTTAAATAATTATGAAACATCTACTTATATGTATGAGAAATTTAGAGAAGATGAATATAAGGGAGAGTGGCGAGATATAGGATACTATCTGAGTACGTTTCAGCCTATTCCAAGTTGGTCTTCAAATCGATTCCGAAACATCAAGGAGAAGTCTTCCAACTTCTTTTTGAAAGATGGATACCTTTGGAGACATGCTAGAGGAAAGGTGAGAAACCCGCAGAGAGTATTAGGATTAAACAATTTTCAAGTGCAAGTTATGCAACAAATGCATGAAAGCCTTTGGGTTGGGCATAAATTTTTTGTTGCTACGTATGAGAAGATTCGAGAAAAGCTATTGGTGGCCAAGGATGTATGTAACTGTTAAAGAATTTGTGAGCACTTGTATTACGTGCAAATTACATTCTTCTGTCAAGCATAGAGACCCTTTACATCCGACCTATCCACCTTGTATGCACTACAAGTGGATACTCGACCTTATGACCATGCCTAAAAGCAATAGTGGTATGAGATACATCGTTCTTGCACGATAAGATTTTACAAACCATGTTGAGGGTAGAGCACTTCATTCCAATACTACTTATAATGTGTGCTTATTCCTTTTAGAAGAAGTAATATCCATATTTGGATATGTAGAAAAAGTAGTAGTAGATCGAGATGAGCTAGATGCTAAAGAGGCATGAGAGTTCTTTACACATCATGGAATTCGATTGGCTCTTACGACTACCTATAACCCAAAGGCAAATGGGAAAATTGAACGAGGGCATCCTTCCATAGTGAAGGATATTTCAAAAGCATGCCATGGGGATATTGGACAATGGCCAAAATATCTCCCATTTGCACTATGGGCTGATAGGATGATGTACACGAGAACAAGTGGTTTTATATCGGTTGAACTTATGTACTGTTAGAAGTTGATATTTCCAATACATACTCAGATAGTAAATTGGATGAGTTTAGATTGGGAAGGTAACATATCAAGAGAAGAATTATTAACATTAAAAATTATTCAACTAAAAATGGGTAATGAAAATTTAAAAGAAGCTATTAAAAAATTAAAAACATCACAACTCAAAAATAAAATTTATTTTGACAAGAAACATCGAATGAGGCCGCAACCAATAGAGAGTGGGGATTGGGTGCTTGTATATGATAGTAATTTTGAGACTCAATATGATGCATGCCAAAAATTAACTAAACGTTGGTTCGGTCCATATGTTGTTGTTTCGGTTTTTGAGTCAGGTACATATAAATGATGAGAACTGGATGGTACTGTGTTAAGAAATGTGATTGCAAGAAAAAGAATAAAGCTATTTAAAAGAACAGCTAGCAATAAGTTCGAGCTAGACAAAGACTTCTTGGAAGACGAAGATGAAGAACAATCAGGTGAATTAATCTAATTATTCTTTACTTTTTATAAAAACGTTTCTTTTCATGCATTTCATAATTAGGGTTTTTATTTGTTTTTTATATAAAGAGGAAATTTATTAAAATTATGTAGATAATGAAAAAGAAATTAAAGTAAGAATATGTATGCAAGTTGAAGGTCTAATTTAGGGAACTTATAATGTGCTGTAAGGATAGGAGAGTGGAACACTTGACCTGCGACCTTTAGTAAAAGTGAATTCACTTTATACAAGTAGACTTCTTTATTTTTCTGAAATCGTTTAGCAAATGAGATCCTAGTTTTCGCTGTAGCATACTTCTAGATCCTCTACTCTGATTAGGGGTTAAGCCTTTCCCCTTAAACAAAAAAGTTGCAAAGAAAAGAAAAGAAAGAGAAAAATGAGAACATTAAGTAGTACATTAATGGCTACTGCAAGATGGAAAAAAAAAGAAGAAAAAGAACAAAGAAAATAAAGAAAAAGAAAAAGAAAAATTATTATGATTAAGTTGTGGTCTCGAAATCACTTCTGAAATACATTGCGGGCTATATGAGTCGGAGGTCTACTGCAGAAGAATTAGTTAGATGTATGATATGGCGGACGTCTAAAAAATAAAAGAAAGAATACTTATATAAATTAAATCTTACTTGTGAATAGGGTTAATGGAATGGTAAGTACCGCGATTGTCTAAATGACTATAATATGTTGATATATTTAGGTAGTGATGTGTGTAAACACACTAAGACTGCCGTGGCACTTTTTTTCCCTCTTTAGGAGGTTTTTTCCCCCCGGCTTGTATATACGCCTATTTCCCTAATGGGCTACTTATCTTTGTATCAGTATTGTGTGTTGTGCTCCAAGCTTCTTCTCTTTCCTTAGCGCCGTCGATACTCCTTCGGTTGCAAGATCTCAGAATCGCATGAAGTTTGGTGCCGAAATCACGATCTGAGCTCGTTTCGGCCTCCAAATGCACTATCGCACTACTTGTGCAAGCTATTTCATCTATTTGTGCCAAAGGTATATACCTATTTCGGCTCGCCAGTATAAGCGTCTTGAAGTCTGCTACAGGTTTAGCAAAACTCATTTAGGTAGTTCCGTTCAACTTTTTGAGATACAATCAATTTTCTGCATCAAGGTATTTTGGTCATCGGCCATGGCTGAAAGTAGTGATGTATTCCGTATGTTGGCTGTTGAGGATAAGTTGGATGGTCCCAACTACCTATTATGGGCTTATATGATGCGACATGTATTGATTGCAAAAGGACTATAGAACATTGTGTAGCGTGTTGAAAAAGGTCCTATCACACCTGCAACCGTTACAACTGCAGGTACATAAGCTGAGGTAGAAGGTGTTGAAGATGATGATATTCTGCATATTCCTGTTCGTGCTGCGGTTTCTGCTGCACCTATTGCAGAGAAAATTTGTTGGGATGGCAAAGATGCCCATGCACATGCATTGATAGCTTTGTCTGTCAAATGTGCCATTATTCCTCACATTCTCTCTTGCAGAATAGCTAAGGATGCTTGGGATACACTTACCACATTGTACCAAGCTAGGAATGAGGCTCGTGTTGCTTACCTCCGAAAACAGTTGGAGAGTGGGCACATGAATGAAGGTGATCCTATGGACAATTTTCTAACAAAGATCAAAGAATTGAAGGAACAATTGATTTTTGCTAATGAGGTTATACTAGATAGCTCACTTGTGCAGACCATTCTGAATGGTCTTCTTGATTCATATCAGAGTTTTGCTTCTACTCTTGAGTTAAGGATGAAAGGCAATCGAAATGCCTTATCATCTGAGGAGTTAGTCTTTGTTCTGTTGCAGGAAGATCAGTCTAGGCAGAACAGGTCCATTATGCGTGTTGTAGGTCAAGCTTTCTTGGCTAGTCGGAAGGGCAAAGTAAAATGGAGCTCTTCAAGTAGTAAGCAGAAATCTGTAAATGCTACATATTCAAAGAAGCAAGATAAAGATGAGAAGAAATGAGAAAAGCAAAAATTGTTTTGCAAGTACTGTAATGGGAATGATCATATCATCAAGAATTGTCCAAACTTGGCTACTAAAGAGGCAAAGAAGAAAGAGCCTGGAATGGTTGTTGCAGAGGCCTCTACACTAAAAACAGAGTCTGCTAATCTTGTGCAAGAAGAAGAATGGGTGCTTACTACTGTCTGCAGTTTTGAACCATCTTCTCATGAGCAGTGCATGTCTGCAATAGACTTAGATGTTTGGTATTTTGACAGTGGGGCGATCAAACATATTACCTCGCAGCACAGTTTCTTCTCTTCATTTGAGCCTTCCCCTACAGGGAGTACTATTACATGCGGCAACAACTACTCTTATCCTGTTATGGGAGTTGGTAAGATCATTTTGAATACTGCTGATGGTAGTTCCTTCACTCTGTCAGATGCTTTATTTGTACCAAGGATCAAGAAGAACATGTTATCAGTTTTTGCATTAGGCAAGATTGGCTTGGTTGTGAAATTTAATGATGCCAGGTGTATAGTTCATGATCTATCAATTGGCGATGTGATTATTGCTTTTGGCATCTTATGTCGTGTGTTGTATAAGCTCATAGACTATGAAAGATCTCTGAATGATTCGCCATGTGCAGTACATGATTCTTAGGCTATGTCAGATGCAAAGCTTTGGCATGCACACTTTGGTCTTCTGAATTTTGCTAGTTTGCTATGCCTGCAGAAATCTGAAATGGTGTCCTCTTTACCCAAACTTGAGGCACTGGAAAATATGTTTGTGAAGGTTTTATTTTGGGCAAAATGCAGCGTTCCTCATTTCCAAAAGATGGTTCAGTTTGGGCTACTTAGAAATTGCAGCTTGTACATAGTGATGTCTGTGGTCCTATGCAAACACCTTCTTTTGGAAATTGTCTTTACTTCGTGACTTTCAATAATGATTTTTCGAGCTTCAAATAGTTTTTGGTTTTGGCTGAAAATCTATCAGCATGTACAATGGGCACCCTCTGTTTAGATCGAGGGGGGGAATATATGTCTTCTGATTTTAATGCGTTTCTGACTGAACATGGGATAAAACACCAGTGTATAGTACCGTATACACCTCAAGAGAATGGAGTTGCAAAACAAAAGAACAGGTCACTCATGGAGATGGAGAGGTGTATGGTTAAGAGTCAGGCTTTACCACATAGTTTCTGGCTTGAGGCTGTCATGTGTGCAACATATGTACTTAATAGGTGTCCCACTAAAGTGCTGCAATCTATCAATCCATATGAGGCTTGGCATGATTGCAAGCCATCTGTTTCTCATCTACATATTTTTGGTTGTTTGGCATATGCATTAATGCCTGAACAACATTGCAAAAAATTAGATGATAAAGCAATAAAATGTATTTTTGTTGGGTACAATTCTGAAAGTAAAGGCTATTGTCTGTATCATCCACAGACTAAACACATTTTGGTTAGCCGTGATGTTTTTGTGGAAGATGCTATTCAGCCATTGCTTTCATGTACGAAGGAGACATCTGTTAGCCCCAAAGACATGTATGATACTTTGCTGCCTCTTTTTACAGGCGGATAGTCTAGTGCTGATCCCAACGAGGAAACTTCTCAACCTGTGCAGGTTTCATGTGATGATATAGATCATTCCGTTTCTGATGCAAATTTACATGATGCAGTAGTTGATGAGAGAGCTGATATTGAATAGGCAAAAACTATGCCAAAATGGTTGGTGCAGACTTTGCGTGACAGCATATTAGATGCACCTTTGTCATATCATACTTGTTCATGCTCTCATAGTGGCTCTTTTGCATCAGATTGCTATGCTATGGCTGCATCTAGGCTCTGTGATGAGAATGAGCCTATTTCGTTTGATAACACACAAAATTCAAAAAATTGGAAGGCTGCTATGCAATTTGAATATGATGCTATAATGAAGAACGGTACTTGGTCTTTATGTGACTTGCCTCCTGGCAAGAAGGCCATTGGCACTAAGTGGGTTTACAAACTGAAGCATAAGCCTGATGCAACAATTGATAGGTATAAGGCGAGGCTTGTTGCAAAGGGTTATGCACAAGAACGAGGCATTGATTTTGATGAGACCTTTGAACCTACATGTCGTATGACTACTATTTGGAGTGTGCACTTGCAACCCATCATGGTTGGAATGTGCATCAGTTGGACATTACAACTACATTTCTGAATGGTGACTTGCATGAAGAAGTGTATGTTTTTCAGCCCCGTGGCTTTGTGCCGAAAGGGCATGAAAACCAGGTGTGCAGGTTAAATAAGACATTATATGGTTTAAAGCAAGCACCACGTGCTTGGTATGAGAAGATACATGCCTATCTGATTGCACATGGTTTTGAGAACAATCCAACTGAAAGCACCTTATATGTTAAGCATTCTAATGATGTACTTCTGATCATTGTGGTTTACATTGATGACATGCTGCTCACTGGTCCTCATGACACACATATCGCTAATTTTAGGGCTGATTTGCATGCCTCATTTGAGATGTCTGATTTGGGGTATTTGCATCACTATTTGGGCATTCAGTTTATGCAAGTTGATGGTGGAATGGCTTTGTGTCAAACAAAATATATTGGCACATTATTGCAGCCTTTTGGCCTTGAAGACTATAAGCCTATTGCAACTCCTATGGAGACAGTTTTACGATTGAGTCTTCATGATGTGGGAGAGGCATTTGATGTTGTTCTCTATCAGCAGGCTGTTGGATGCTTGATTTACTTATGCATTACTCGACCAGATATTCAGTTTGCTGTCTCACAGATGAGTAGGTTTATGCATTGCCCAGGAGTCAAGCATTGGCAGGCAATTAAGCACGTCTTTCGCTACTTCAGTGGTACTGGGCTACTTGGGTGGTTTTATCCCAAGGAGGGATCACTACCGCCACGTTTGCATGCTTTTTCTAACTCTGATTGGGCTGGTTGCTATGACACTCGTGTGTCCACTAGTGGCTTTTGCTTCATGCTTGGTAGCTCATGTATTTCTTGGTTGAGCAAGAAGAAGCCTACTGTGGCCACTTCCAGTTGTGAGGCTGAGTATAGGGCAACTTTCATAGCGACTATTGAGTGTGTGTGGCTTAGACGCCTTATGGCTGATTTGGGTGTTGGTCAATCTTTTGCCACCAGCATCTTCACTGACAGTCAAAGCGCATTCGCAATTGCGAGGAAACCTGTGTTCCATGCTCACACTAAGCACATTGACGTGCATTATCACTATGTCAAGGAGAGGTTCTCTGCTGGGGAGATCAGCTTGGCATATGTGCCCATGCAAGAGAACATTGCAGACCTTTTCACGAAGGCTTTGCCTAGGGAGAAGTTTGAAGCTTTGCACAAAGCTTTGGGCTTACTTCATTTTGTGGAGTGATTTCTGTGAAGAGATGGATAGGTATGTGCTTGAAGATGAAGAGGTGTTGCAAAATCCTTGATCTACACCAGCCAAACGAACTCTAGGAATATATGGTGGGCCCTTTTAGCTTGCCAATGGATGTATTAGACACCCTATGTACCTTGGAAGATCACTCTCAAAAAGATAGATCAAAACAGATAAGTTGGAGTTAGCTCAGAGGTGAAAACTTGCTATTCTTGGTTCATACACCTGTCCAGTGTTTTACATAATTCTCTGAGCACAACAGCAATTAGCTCAATTCCTCTTGGGGAACTCTAGGAAACTTAAAGAGCTAACTTTCAAGAGTAATCTCATAAAAAATAATGAACCACACACTGAGAATGAGTTTTAACAAGTGATGACATCATCTCGATTTTCACGGGCTGCTACAGAAATAGACCAGTGAGCAGCAAAATCAACATACCTCAAAATTTAAAAATCCAATGATTATGAAAATTTGTATGGTTATACTAGACAGTAAGCTGAACCTAACAAGCTTTAAATCACTGAATTTATGTAAGTAACCACGGAGAAATGGCTCTGACAAGATGAGTGAAAAAGTCGGGTACCTGACAGAGAAGTGAAGATGAACAGACCCTGTTGACTTCAAATGAACATAACTGAAGATTGCAACATCCAAATGACATGAAAATTTGTGAGCATATAGTAGACTTATAGAGCTAACTTTACCAAGTTCAATCACTGAAAATGATGCACCAAGCTCAGAGAAAACATCTCTGCAAGCTGACTGAGAAAACTGAGAGTAATGGCAGTGAGTAGTACACTTCACAAGAACATGGAAAGATGAACTCAAATAATCATGAAAATGAAAGTATATTGCTTGTACAATACAATGAATTACTGATACATATGTGTGCCTTGTAATCACACCTTGATATGGCATAAAGCTCAGCTCTTGGAGGTCTTCACATAGGTCTCTCTAACCACGCCTAAAACTGCCATCTATTTATAGTTGAGTTTGGGAGGCTAACTTCCCTCAATCACTCTCCAATCAATCAATGATTGATTTTGATTCTCTACCTACCACAAATCACGAATTCGTGGCTCCTCTTTCCATTCTTGATCAAGTGGACTCAACCACTTAAGATTCTCTTACTTTTACATTAAGTAAACTCTTCAAAAGTTACAAGAGGTAGTTCACAAGTGAACTTTACATAGTCTTTTTTTTAAAGCTTCTTCTAAGACTTTGTGAGACTCAAGCCAATACTTAGGCTTGTCATAGACTTGCTCCAACAACTCCCCCTCAAGCCAAGTATGCTTGAGGTCTTCAATCTTCCAAGATTACCTGCAAACCAATCATAGCCTTGAATTTGCAAAGCTTTATACCATCCAATGCTTTGGTTAGAATATCTGCACATTGTTGATGAGTGGACACATATGATATTTGAATTTCTTTGCTTAGAACCTTCTCTAATACATAGTGATAATGAACTTCAATATGTTTAGTCCTTGCATGAAAAATAGGATTAGCAGCCAAATAAATAGAAGTCATATTGTCACCAAAAATAGTTGGAGTTCCAAACTCCAATCCAAGATCTTTGAATGATGTCTTCATCCACATAACTTCTTGTGTAGCTATGGCAAGACCTCTATATTCAGCTTCAGTAGAAGAGAGAGCAACTGTGGGTTGCTTCTTGGATGACCATGAAATAAGCTTTGAACCTGCAAAGGTAAGATAACCTGAAGTGCTCCTTCTATCTTCCTTGGAGCCAGCCCAATCTGCATCAGAAAATAGCTTCAAACCTAAATCAGATACATAAGGATAATAAAGTCCTTCAATTATGGTTCCTTTGAGATACTTGAGAATCCTTTTGGCAGCATCCATATGTGGTTTCCTTGGTGTGTGCATAAATTGACTTAGCACACTCACACTGTAACATATATCTACTCTTGTCAATGTGGCATAGTTGAGACTACCCACTAGACTTTGATATGATGTGATGTCCTCTATGAGTTCACCTTCATGTGAGCTCAATTTGTGATTGACCTCCATTGGAGTACCTGCAATCTTACAATCTTGCATCTTGAATTTTGCCAACATGTCCTTAATGTACTTCCTTTGAGTGAGAAACAAACCATGATCTTTGTAGACAACTTCCAAACCTAGGAAGTAGGTAAGTGAACCCAAATCACTTATCTTGAACTCTTCTCTCATCTGATCTTTGATCTTCTTCATACCATCTGCATCATTTCCTGTCAATATATTATCATCTACATATACACATAGGTAGATGACCTCGGAATTACTGTTTTTAATAAAGAGTGAAGGATCTGCCTTGCTTGGTTGAAAGCCTTTGTCCTGCAAGAATGAAACAAGCCTGAAATTCCAAGCTCTTGGAGCTTGCTTGAGACCATACAATGCTTTGTTAAGTTTACACACATAATCAGGATAAACTTGATTCTCAAAACCAGGTGGTTGTGCCATATACACCTCTTCTGTTATCCAACCATTCAAGAATGCATTCTTTACATCTAGTTGAAGTATCTTCCAATTCTTGGAAGAGGCAATACTAAGCAAAACCCTAATAGTAGGCATCTTTGCCATAGGAGAGAAGGTCTCCTCATAATCAATTCCCTGAGTTTGTGCAAAGCCTTTTGCTACAAGCCTTGCCTTATACCTGTTAATGGAACCATCAGAATTCTTCTTGAGTTTATAGACCCATCTTGAGCCTATTACCTTCATGGATGAAGTCTTGGGCACCAAATCCCAAGTGTTGTTTTCCTCAAGTGCTTCAATCTCTTCCTTTATTGCATGCTTCCATTCTGTTTTTGCTTTGGCCTCTTCAAATGATGATGGCTCCTCTTGGTTTATGTCATGTGCTATGTAGATAGAATGTTTAGTTACTAATGAGGTGTCAAACCCATACCTTTCTGGTTTTTTCTTTTCCCTCATAGATCTTCTTAGGCCATGATGTGATGATTCTGCCTCATGTCCAAGATCTTGCAATTTTGCTTTACCTTTAGACTTCCATGCTTTGATCTTTTCCATGTGAGATTCTTCATCATCCTCTGAGGTGTCTTGTTCTTCAATCTTTGATTGTTCTCTACCAAGCTTTGGAAAATCTTCTTCAAGATCATATGGTAAACTGATCTTCCTGCATGAATCTTCATACCATGAATTGTTCTCATCAAAAACTACATCTCTGCTTACCAAGAATCCTTTGTTGGTAGGGTTGTATAACCTGTAGCCCATTTGATTGTTGTCATATCCAATAAATACACACCTTTCTGCCTTTGGATCCATCTTGCCTCTAACCTGTGAAGGAACATGAGCAAAAGCAATACATCCAAAAATTGTACAATGATCTAAGCTTGGTCTTCTTCCATTCCAAGCCTCATATGGAGTCATCCCATCAAGGGATTTTGAAGGCAACCTGTTAATCAAGTAAGTGGCTGTAGATACAGCCTCAGCCCATAAGTAATTAGGTAAATGCTTTTCATTTAACATAGACCTTGCAGCTTCAACAATTGTCCTATTCCTCCTTTCTGCCACTCCATTTTGCTCAGGAGTGTACCTTGTAGTTACCTCTCTTTTGATTCCTCTTTCTTGAAGAAAAGAATCAAACTCATGGGAGAAGTATTCTCCCCCTCCATCTGACCTTAGTCTTTTTAGTGATTTACCTGTTTGATTCTCCACAAGAGCCAAATATCTTTTGAAACATGAAAAAACTTCATCTTTGTGTTTCATAAAGAATAGGATAGTCCATCTGCTGCAATCATCAATAAAGGAAACATAATACCTTGATCCAGATATTGAAGCTTCCTTGCTAGGTCCCCATACATCTGTATGAACCAACTCCAAGAGATCTCCATGCATATAACCTTTCTTCATGAATGGTAACCTGTGAGACTTTCCAAATTGACATGCACTACACTTATAAATCATATGTTGTTTTGACAAATTAGGAAGTCCAAGTACACTTTGGTCCCTGTAGATTTGCTTTAATGACCTTTCACCAATATGTGCTAACCTTTTGTGCCATTCTTCCAATTCTGTGAGTGTCTGACTACCATAATTAAAGAGAGCAATGTTTCTAGTGTCCTGTAATTCAAATGTGAACAATCTACCTGTCTTTTCACCTTTTGTAATTCTTCTGAATCCTTGACTTGGATCTTCAACAAATGCTCCTGCTTTTGTGAACCTGACTTGCAACCCTTTCTCTACTATCTGCCCAACACTTATCAAATTCTTTGTAATGGTAGGGACATAGAGTACCTTACTGAGTAGGTTGATGTTTCCATCAGGTGCTTTGACATTGCCTATTTTCTCCACAAGATGTTTTGTATCATCTCCTGTTTGTACCTCATGCTTATTCCTTGGATCTTCTAAATCTGATAGGAGTGCCACATTTCCTGCCACATGATTTGAACAACGTGAATCTATGTAGAAAACATGCTCATCAGATTTACCTTGTGGCATAGCCATGTTCATGATCAATAATGAATCCTCTTTGTTTGAGTCTTCTGTGTAGTTATTGTAGTCTCTCCTTCCTTTGTAGCCTCCTTGATAGTTTGAATGATTGTAGTTGTTATAGTTCCCATGGTAGTTGTTGAACCTTCCTCTTGAGTATCCATAACTTCCTCTATTGTATCCTCTGCCTCTTTGATTCCTGGAATTCCTAAAGCAATTTTCAGTTGTATGATTAGTTAATCCACAAATAGAACATGAGTTGGAGTCTTGGGATCTCCCCCTGCCTTGTCTACCTCCTCTTCCTCTACCTCTGCCATGTCTTCCTCTACCTGCATAGTTAGCTTGATATGTACATGTTTCATCATCCACTTTCTTTGCCTTTCCTTTGTTATCTTTAGCTTTGCTTTTATCCGTGTATAAAGCTGAAGATTGATTACCTTTAGAGCTTTCTCCATTTTTTATAAGCTTTGCCTCTTGAGTAATTAGTTGTCCAATGAGTGTGTTGAAATCAGGTACATGCATGTCCATGTACAAATCCATAGGTGTGGTGAATGCTTCCCACTTGTCATCTGCCTTCAAGCCATTGATGACCTGCCTTACAATTTGCTCTTCATCTATTACCTCTACAATGCTTCCCAATTGATCCGCTATGTCCTTGAGCTTTGTGACAAAATCAGTCACATTTTGTTTGGGAGCCTTCTTGAGAGTTGTGAAATCCAGCCATAGTTGATGCTTCCTAGCTTTGGTACTTGAAGAAAAGAAAGCTTCAAGTGCATCCCACACTTCCTGAGATGTCTTACAACTTCTAATGTGAGGCAACAAAAAATCTGAGATAGAGTTGAGGAGATAAGACCTTGCAAGTGCATCCTTGGAGCACCATGTGCTCAATCTTTCTTGCTCTTCTTGTGTTGGTTGACTTTTGTTCCTGAAACTTGGCATAACTTCATCTCCAGCCACATAACCATATAAACTTCTACCTTGGAGATAAGCTTCCATCCTTAATGACCAAGCTGAGTAATTACCTCTATCCAATTTGTCAATTGATGAAGGAAATCCATCTGCCATGTTGTCCAACCTTGCTCTGATACCACTGTGAAGAGATGGATAGGTATGTGCTTGAAGATGAAGAGGTGTTGCAAAATCCTTGATCTACACCAGCCAAATGAACTCCAGGAATATATGGTGGGCCCTTTTAGCTTGCCAATGGATGTATTAGACACCCTATGTACCTTGGAAGATCACTCTCAAAAAGATAGATCAAAACAGATAAGTTGGAGTTAGCTCAGAGGTGAAAACTTGCTATTCTTGGTTCATACACCTGTCCAGTGTTTTACATAATTCTCTGAGCACAGCAGTAATTAACTCAATTCCTCTTGGGGAAGTCTAGGCAACTTAAAGAGCTAACTTTCAAGAGTAATCTCATAAAAAATAATGAACCACACACTGAGAATGAGTTTTAACAAGTGATGACATCATCCCGATTTTCACGGGCTGCTACAGAAATAGACCAGTGAGCAGCAAAATCAACATAACTCAAAATGTAGAAGTCCAATGATTATAAAAATTTGTATGGTTATACTAGACAGTAAGCTAAATCTAACAAGCTTTAAATCTTTGAATTTAAATACGTAACCACTGAGAAATGGCTCTGACAAGATGAGTGAAAAAGTCGGGTACCTGACAGAGAAGTGAAGATGAACAGACCTTGTTAACGTCAAATGAACATAACTGAAGATTGCAACATCCAAATGACATGAAAACTTGTGAGCATATAGTAGACTTATAGAGCTAACTTTACCAAGTTAAATCACTGAAAATGATGCACCAAGCTCAGAGAAAACATCTCTGCAAGCTGAATGAGAAAACTGAGAGTAATGGCAGTGAGTAGTACACTTCACAAGAACATGGAAAGATGAACTCAAATAATCATGAAAATGAAAGTATATTGCTTGTACAATACAATGAATTACTGATACATATGTGTGCCTTGTAATCACACCTTGGTATGGCATAAAGCTCAGCTCTTGGAGGTCTTCACATAGGTCTCTCTAACCACGACTAAAACTGCCATCTATTTATAGTTGAGTTTGGGAGGCTAACTTCCCTCAATCACTCTCCAATCAATCAATGATTGATTTGATTCTCTACCTACCACAAATCACGAATTCGTGGCTCCTCTTTCCATTCTTGATCAAGTGGACTCAACCACTTAAGATTCTCTTACTTTTACATTAAGTAAACTCTTCAAAAGTTACAAGAGGTAGTTCACAAGTGAACTTTACATAGTCTTTTTTTTAAAGCTTCTTCTAAGACTTTGTGAGACTCAAGCCAATACTTAGGCTTGTCATAGACTTGCTCCAACAATTTCCACATAGCTTGACACTTCCTTATACATGAGTGCCAGCTCCTTGTTCACAGCATCACTCCCGGGGGGATTTGTTGATATATTTAGGTAGTGATATGTGTCCAGACACTAGGATCGCCGGTGCACTTTCTTCCCTATTTAGGAGGTGTTTTCCCTCGGATTGTATATATGCCTATTGCCGTAATGGGTACTTATCTTTGTACATTCTCTAGTAATACATTTTGTATTGTGTGTTGTGCTCCAAGCTTCTTCTCCTTCCTTGTGCTATTCGCATGCTTCCGCACATGTCTATCTCTAACATTATAGGATTTTCTAAGTTTGTCTTTTGCTTGTATACATTGAATGAAATGATTTCCTATTCATATTTACATAACTTTATGAATTTTCTTTATTATAAAAAACATAATTAGAAAATAGAAGAATTTTTTATCATATTATTTAGAGTTAATTTATAAGTTTTTCCAAAGAATCTGATACTGCTTTCCATTGAACTACAGGTTGTTCTATCGAGGATGATGTGCAGGTTTGGTGGGGGAAGATGTCGAAGAGATTTCCAACTCCATATCAACACTCAGATAAAAAAAAAAAATTTGATTTCAAAATGATTAACTGCTATCTCTCTCTCAAATATTTTTAATGCATCTGTTTAAATTGACTAAACTTTTCTCTTGAGTACTTGCAAACAAAAGAAGAAAATGTATTCTGAACACAAAATGAAGGATCAATTGAACCCTCATTTGGACTTTTCATTTTATGTCCATTTATATGTTTATGAGATCACTAAGTATGTGTATATTATCTATATATTTATGACTGCATTTAGTTATGTATGTGCATGCTACTATGTTGTGTCTATGAGTGTGAGTGTAATCTATGAATGTGAGTTTTATGCGCATATGTATGTATTTGCATATGTATACTTAAAAAATACATATGTGTGCACCTATGTCTAAGTTTTTATGAATTTTTGCTTACCTAAGCATGGGTATATATATGGAGTTCCATGATGTATGTGAATACAATTAAACCTATGAATTATGTGTCTAAATGTCATATATATGATAACATATATGTTAGCATGAATGCTCATAAGTATGAATATTTATTTAAGTCTACCCAACCATCGTTTTTATGAGTATGTGTTTTTAGTTTTCCATAATTAAACATGTTTATGAATGCGTGTTAATATGTTTGTATGCGTGCCTATGTGTTTAAGTTTTTAAGGTTCAATGTATGTGTACTATGTAATTAGACCTATATTATATGAGCTATAATGTGTATATCTATTGTAAGTATATATGATATTAATCCTAAGTGCCTAAATTGTTTTAGGAACATTTATAATTAATAGTTTTATATTTATATATATATGATGGATGATTTTTGATATATATATATATATATATATATATATATATATATATATATATATATATATATATATATATATATAGTTAATAAAAATTAAATATATGTCTAAGATATATAAATAATTAATATTTATGTATTTAATTTATAAGATAGAGAAAAAAGGGTTAGACTTAATAAATTATAATATGTATTTAATAATTAAGTAATATAGTTAATATATTTTTTTATTATTTAAAATAGATAACTCTAGATGTGTGTATGTGGACGTTAATAAGAGTTCCAATTCTATGTGTGCACAATAGAATGTGGTAGTAATGTGTTAGTTAGAATTAGTTTGCATGATCTGAGTGAAGTCTTTTAAGTGTTATAGGTGCATGTATGTGCGCCCTACTATGTTTAAATATTTAGAATGTTTGAATGTTATACCTAAAAAATACATACGTGTGCACCTATGTCTAAGTGTTTATGAATTTTTGCCTACCTAAGCATGGGTATATATATAGAGTTCCATGATGTATGTGAATACAATTAGACCTATGAATCATGTGTCTAAATGTCATATATATGATAACATATGTGTTTGCATGAATGCTCATAAGTATGAATATTTATTTGAGTCTACCCAACCATCGTATTTATGAGTTTGTGTTTTTAGTTTTCGATAATTAAGCATGTTTATGCATGTGTGCTAATATGTTTGTATGTGTGCCTATGTGTTTAAGTTTTTAAGGTTCAATGTATGTGTACTATGAAATTAGACCTATATTATACGAGCTATAATGTGTATATCTATTGTAAGTACATATGATATTATTCTAAGTGCCTAAATTGTTTTTGGAACATTTATAGTTAATAGTTTTATATTTTTATATATGTGATGGATGATTTTTGATATATATATATATATATATATATATATATATATATATATATAGTTAATAAAAATTAAATATACATATAAGATATATTAATAATTAATATATGTATTTTATTTATAAGGTAGAGAAAATAGGTTAGATATAATGAATTATAATACGTATTTAATAATTAAGTAATATAGTTAATATAATGTGTTGGTTAGAATTAGTTTGCATGATCTGAGTGGTCTTCTAAGTGTTATAGGTGCATGTATGTGCACGCTACTATGTTTCAATATTTAGAATGTTTGAATGCTATTTTTCTGAATGTTTTTTCTGTAGGTACGAATCCTATTGGAGGGAGAGAGAGAGAGAGAGAGAGAGAGAGAGAACACAAACAAAACAAAGTAATTTACAGATCTCATAGGATCTTGGCATGAACTTCTTTTCTTCTTCACCATCGTCCTTAAAGCAATTGGGTTTGTAGCTGTTGCAAAAAGCTTCTGTAGAGATGTGCTCAGAGGATTGTGGTGAGATAGAAGATCCATGAATTGACACTTCTCTAATGAACTACAGAGACATGCATGGAGCGTACAAATCGAGATGAGAGAGAGAGCAAGAGTCGAGAGTGAGAGAGGGAGACGTCTATGGGATCCTTT